>JZKD02S0362724.1:0-18783 GCA_000966675.3 Picea glauca | reverse complement strand
TGTATTACTGGATATCTATGTTTATGGTTGCATATATGATACATTTATTTTATCTTATTGAATACCTATGATATCTCTGTGCATTTATTTATTATATCTCCACTCGCATTTCATGGAGAAAATAATCTGGATGAGTGGTATAAGAGCAGGTTGCTCTTGATCATTTTTTCAGTGCATATCCCCAACGAGGTCTGAGTATAGCAAGTTGGGTCTCGAGCTTGTCTCTCTTGAAGACAATTTCTCTCATACACCCAAGAAACCCTCAATGGAGGAAGAAAATAAAAACAATGGAGCAAACGATCATATCAATCTATTGCTTGAGCAAGGTCTCACGCGACAGAGGGATGAAATGATGGAGAATTTTGCCCACATCCTTAAACCCCTGTCGATAGCATCAGGCACATATTCATCAAGCGGCCACTTTGGAGTCACCTCACCTTTCAAGGTACAAGTTAATTTTGATATTCCTTTATTTGAAGGACAGATAGATGCAAAATCCCTAGAAAAATGGTTAATTATGCTAGAAGGTTATTTCTCTGTTCACAATTTTTTCGACAAAGAAAAGATCACCTTCACACTCCTTAAATCTCTCCCTCATGTAAAACATTGGTGGGAAACTTACTGGGAGAAAAGTTCCATAGAGGAGTCTGGAATATATGGGGTCGATCCCACTTGGGATTTTTTTGTGGAAGTGGTAAAGGAACAGTATTACCCTGATGGCAACTATGAGGATCAGTACATGAGATGGAACACACTATGGAAAGAGAGGGGTCAAGCAGTTCCAGAGTTCACCAATACCTTCCATACCTTGTGCACCAAGCTTGGTATCAAAGACTATGAGCGACATTTGGTTCTAAAATACCCTGGGGCTCTACACAGATACATCTAGACTGAAATGGATTTTCTAGAGATCTCATCACTCGTTGTTGCTTATCGATATGCTGTTAAAATTCAGCTAAAATTTAAGCACCAGAAAAAATGGGAATTTGGGTCTGCAAATCCGCAACAACCAAAGTATGACAAAGATGACCCTAACAAATAGTCTCCCAAAAACCAGTCCAAGACACAAGAAAAGAAGGGTCATGGGAAGACAAAGAAGCACATTGAAAAATGGTGTGATTTCCACAAAATCCCCTGGAACAACAGTGATGAATGTCGCTCAAAATAGTCATTGGTGTTCGATATCAAAGACAAGAAGCCGAACCCTGATTTAGAATTTGATTATGAAAATACTGGTAAAGGACAGATCATTGATGCAGAATCCACTGTTATTTTCGTGATCGTGACAATTCAACCAGAAGAACCAATAGATCCTGAAGAGGGGGAGTTCCTTTTTCATTCACAAATGTGGGTGAAGGGGACCCCACTGCATTTTATTGTTGATAGCGGAAGCCACAAAAACCTCATCTCAGCAAAGGTCGTCAAATAGTTGGGATTGTCAACAACACCACACCCGCAACCATACAACATCGGGTGGCTTTGGCAAGGATGATATCTCTGTGTCAGCCAACAATGTCAATTGTCATATGGCATCCAACCCTTCAAGGATGAGGTATTATGTTATGTTTCCCCACTGGATGTCTGTGATGTTCTCTTGGGCCAACCATATATGTGGAGACACCATGTTGTTTATGAGTCTCGACCCTGTAGTGTCATTGTTACTTTGGGTGGTCATCTCTACAGAATGCCAGAGGTAGTTCCAACTACTGTTCCACCTAAAAATTTCTGCAAGGTAGTATCTCATACTACAAAATTTATCTTCTTCACAATCTGTTCAAAAGGAGAACAGAAGGACAGTGCAACCACTAGAGCCTCACCCCAAGAACCTTCTATCAAACAGAAGCAAGTTGACAAGGTTGTTCCAAAGAAAAAAGATTCCTTCTGCACATCGTCCTCTCATTTATCTTGACTTTTTGAATGGCATCAGCCTCAATAGGTTCGTGACAAACTTCCACAAACTGAGCAAAGCAACGTCTCCAGCAAGGCAAGCATCTCACCAAGATGTAGATCTAGCAAACGCTTTTCCCTCTCCACTGGGAAATCAATGCAATGGAGACCATTGTTTACTAAGGAATTAGGATTGATCCAGGTAGATATCGGTGGCCACCCACCTTTTCCAACTGGCTAAAAACAGTTTTCTGGTAATTTTGGCAATTTACTCTTTTTAGCAGTTTTTAACTTATGGGGCCATTTTGAGGGCCCAAATAAAGGATTTTTGAGATCAATGTTATTAATTATGCTTGAAATAATCATTGAGCCCCCAAAATGAAACTCCTCTACAATACCTTTCCAACGAGCTATCACACGCTTAAAATGAAGATCGTATGCAAAAGTTACGACCCCGAGAAGTTGATGTACTCACTTACCCAAATGGGGCCCACATGACTTTTGGCGCTTCATCTCCTAGGCTTAGGTTTTTGGATGTCTAGGGTTTTTGGTATTCCTGTTTATTTTAAAATGGCCTTCAGAGCCTCATTCCAACCATCTTCTTGCGAATGTGAGTAGCCATCACATCTCTTCTCAAAGATAAGTTGCCACCATTCCAGCGAGTCTTTCACTCTGTATTTTTACAGTCTCTGTACATTTATTTCATTAATAGAAATCGTGTATTATTGTATATCTATGATTATGGTTGCATATCTGATACATTTATGTTATCTTATTAAATATTTGAAATATCTCTATGCATTTCTTTACTATATCTTCACTCACATTTCGTGCCGAAAATAATCTGGATCAGTGGTATCAGAGCAGGCTGATCTTGATCATTTTTTTCAGTGCATGTCCATGACGAGGTCCGAATATAGAAATATGTGTCTCTATCTTGTCACTCTTGAATACAATCTCTCTCGCACACCCAAGAAACCCTCAATGGAAGAAGAAAATAAAAACGATGGAGCGGACGATTCTATCAATCTGTTGCTTGAGAAAACTCTCACGCGATAGAGGGACGAAATGATGGAGAATTTATACCGCATCCTTAAATGCCTGTCAATAGCATCAGGCACATATTCATCAAGCGACCACTTTGGAGGCACCTCACCTTTCAAGGTACAAGTTAATTTTGATATTCCTGTATTTGAAGGATAGATAGATGCAGAAGCCCTAGAAAAATGGTTAACTCTGCTAGAAGGTTATTTCTTTGTTCACAATTTTTTCGACAAAGAAAAGATCACCTTCGCACTCCTTAAATATCTCCCTCATGTCAAACATTGGTGGGAAACTTACTGGGAGAAAATTTCCATGAAGGAGTCTGGAATATATGGGGTCAATCCCACTTGGGATTTTTTTGTGGATGCGGTAAAGGAACAGTATTACCCTGTTGGCAACTACGAGGACCAGTACATGAGATGGACCACACTGCAGCAAGAGAGGGGTCAAGCATTTTCAGAGTTCACCAATACCTTCCATACCTTGCGCACCAAGCTAGGTATCAAAGACTCTGAGCGACATTCGGGTATGCAAATCTACAACAAGGAAAGTATGACAAAGATGACCCTAACAAACAGTCTCCTGAAAACCAGTCCAAGACACAGGAAAAGAAGGGTCACGAGATGAAAAAGAAGGACACCAGAAAATGGTGTGATTTCCACAAAATCCCCTGGAACAACACCGATGAATGTCACTCAAAATAGTCATCGATGGCTGAGATCAAAGACAAGGAGTTGAACCTTGATTCAGAATCTGATTCTAAAAATACTGCTAAAGGATAGATCATTGACGTAGACCCCACTGCTATTGTGATGACCAAAACAATTGAACCAGAAGGAAAAATAGATCCTTAAGAGGGGGAGCATCTTTTTCATTCACAGATGTGGGTGAAGGGGACCCTGCTGCATTTTATTGTTGATAGCGGAAGCCAGAAAAACATCATCTCAACAGAGGTTGTCAAACAGTTGGGATTGTCGACAACACCACACCCACAGCCATACAACATTGGGTGGCTTCGGCAAGGACAAGATCTCTATGTCATCTAATAGTGTCGATTGTCATATAGCATCCAACCCTTCAAGGATGAGGTATTATGTGATGTTTCCCCACTGGAAGTCTGTGATGTTCTCTTGGGCCAACCATATATGTGGAGACTCCATATTGTTTATGAGTCTCGACCTCGTAGTGTCATTGTTACTTTGGGGGGTCATCTCTAAAGAATACCAAAGTTAGTTCCAACTACTGTTCCACCTAAAAATTTCTGCAAGGTAGTATCTCCTACTACAAAATTTAGCTTCTTCACAATCTGTTCAAAAGGAGAACAGAAGGACACTACAACCACTATAGCCTCGCCCCAAGCACCTTCTATCAAACAAAAGAAAGTAAAAAATATTGCAACAAAGCACAAATATTCCTTCTGCACATCATCCTCTCATGTATCCCAACTTGCTGAATGGACTCAGCCTCAACAGGTTCGTGACAAACTTCCACAAACTGAGCAGTGCGACGTCTCCAACAAGGCAAGCAGCTCACCAAGATGCAGATTCAGCAAACGATTTTCCCTCCCCCTCAGGAACTCAATGCAATGGAGACCATTTCTTCCTAAGGAGGGAGGTTTGATCCAGTTGGATATCGGTGGCCACCCACCTTTTTCGACTGGCTCAAAACAGTTTTCTGACAATTTTGGATATTTACTCTTTTTAGCAACTTTTCACTTTCGGGGCCATTTTAGAGCCCAAATGAAGGCTTTTCAAGATCAAGGTTCTCAATTATACATAAAGGCATAATTGAGCCTCCAAAATGAATCTCCTCAATGATACCTTTCCAATGAACTGTCACACGCCTAAAATGGAGATCGTATGCAAATGTTACGACCCCGGGAAGTTGATGTACTCACTCACCCAAACAATGCCCACATGACTTTTGGCACTTCATCTCCTAGGCTTAGGTTTTTGGATGTCTAGGGTTTTGGGCATTCAAGTTTATTGTAAAAAGGCCTGCGGATCCTCATTGTAACCATCTTCTTGCGAATGCGAGTAGCCATCACATCTCTTCTCAGAGATAAGTTGTCACCATTCCAGCGAGTCTTTCACTCTGTATTTTTATAGTCTATGTAAATTTCTTTCATTAATAGAAATTGTGTATTACTGTATATCTGTGTTTATGGTTGCATCTCTGAGAAATTTATGTTATCTTATTGAATATTTGTGATATCTCTGTGCATTTCTTTATTATATCTTTGCTCGCATTTCATGCCAAAAATAATATGGATCAATGGTATCAGAGCAGACTGCTCTTGAGTGTTTTTTCAGTACATGTCTCCGACGAGGTCTGAGTATAGAAAGTTGGGTCTTGATCTTATCTCTCTTGAAGACAATCTCTCTCGCACACCCAAGAAACCCTCAATGGTAGAAGAAAATAAAAATGACACAGCAGATGATCCTATCAATCTGTTGCTTGAGCAAGCTCTCACGTGACAGAGGGACAAAATGATGGAGAATTTTGCCCACATCCTTAAATGCTTTCCAATAGCATCAGGCGCATATTCATTAAGTGACCACTTTGGAGGCACCTTGCCTTTCAAGGTACAAGTTAATTTTGATATTCNTGTATTACTGGATATCTATGTTTATGGTTGCATATATGATACATTTATTTTATCTTATTGAATACCTATGATATCTCTGTGCATTTATTTATTATATCTCCACTCGCATTTCATGGAGAAAATAATCTGGATGAGTGGTATAAGAGCAGGTTGCTCTTGATCATTTTTTCAGTGCATATCCCCAACGAGGTCTGAGTATAGCAAGTTGGGTCTCGAGCTTGTCTCTCTTGAAGACAATTTCTCTCATACACCCAAGAAACCCTCAATGGAGGAAGAAAATAAAAACAATGGAGCAAACGATCATATCAATCTATTGCTTGAGCAAGGTCTCACGCGACAGAGGGATGAAATGATGGAGAATTTTGCCCACATCCTTAAACCCCTGTCGATAGCATCAGGCACATATTCATCAAGCGGCCACTTTGGAGTCACCTCACCTTTCAAGGTACAAGTTAATTTTGATATTCCTTTATTTGAAGGACAGATAGATGCAAAATCCCTAGAAAAATGGTTAATTATGCTAGAAGGTTATTTCTCTGTTCACAATTTTTTCGACAAAGAAAAGATCACCTTCACACTCCTTAAATCTCTCCCTCATGTAAAACATTGGTGGGAAACTTACTGGGAGAAAAGTTCCATAGAGGAGTCTGGAATATATGGGGTCGATCCCACTTGGGATTTTTTTGTGGAAGTGGTAAAGGAACAGTATTACCCTGATGGCAACTATGAGGATCAGTACATGAGATGGAACACACTATGGAAAGAGAGGGGTCAAGCAGTTCCAGAGTTCACCAATACCTTCCATACCTTGTGCACCAAGCTTGGTATCAAAGACTATGAGCGACATTTGGTTCTAAAATACCCTGGGGCTCTACACAGATACATCTAGACTGAAATGGATTTTCTAGAGATCTCATCACTCGTTGTTGCTTATCGATATGCTGTTAAAATTCAGCTAAAATTTAAGCACCAGAAAAAATGGGAATTTGGGTCTGCAAATCCGCAACAACCAAAGTATGACAAAGATGACCCTAACAAATAGTCTCCCAAAAACCAGTCCAAGACACAAGAAAAGAAGGGTCATGGGAAGACAAAGAAGCACATTGAAAAATGGTGTGATTTCCACAAAATCCCCTGGAACAACAGTGATGAATGTCGCTCAAAATAGTCATTGGTGTTCGATATCAAAGACAAGAAGCCGAACCCTGATTTAGAATTTGATTATGAAAATACTGGTAAAGGACAGATCATTGATGCAGAATCCACTGTTATTTTCGTGATCGTGACAATTCAACCAGAAGAACCAATAGATCCTGAAGAGGGGGAGTTCCTTTTTCATTCACAAATGTGGGTGAAGGGGACCCCACTGCATTTTATTGTTGATAGCGGAAGCCACAAAAACCTCATCTCAGCAAAGGTCGTCAAATAGTTGGGATTGTCAACAACACCACACCCGCAACCATACAACATCGGGTGGCTTTGGCAAGGATGATATCTCTGTGTCAGCCAACAATGTCAATTGTCATATGGCATCCAACCCTTCAAGGATGAGGTATTATGTTATGTTTCCCCACTGGATGTCTGTGATGTTCTCTTGGGCCAACCATATATGTGGAGACACCATGTTGTTTATGAGTCTCGACCCTGTAGTGTCATTGTTACTTTGGGTGGTCATCTCTACAGAATGCCAGAGGTAGTTCCAACTACTGTTCCACCTAAAAATTTCTGCAAGGTAGTATCTCATACTACAAAATTTATCTTCTTCACAATCTGTTCAAAAGGAGAACAGAAGGACAGTGCAACCACTAGAGCCTCACCCCAAGAACCTTCTATCAAACAGAAGCAAGTTGACAAGGTTGTTCCAAAGAAAAAAGATTCCTTCTGCACATCGTCCTCTCATTTATCTTGACTTTTTGAATGGCATCAGCCTCAATAGGTTCGTGACAAACTTCCACAAACTGAGCAAAGCAACGTCTCCAGCAAGGCAAGCATCTCACCAAGATGTAGATCTAGCAAACGCTTTTCCCTCTCCACTGGGAAATCAATGCAATGGAGACCATTGTTTACTAAGGAATTAGGATTGATCCAGGTAGATATCGGTGGCCACCCACCTTTTCCAACTGGCTAAAAACAGTTTTCTGGTAATTTTGGCAATTTACTCTTTTTAGCAGTTTTTAACTTATGGGGCCATTTTGAGGGCCCAAATAAAGGATTTTTGAGATCAATGTTATTAATTATGCTTGAAATAATCATTGAGCCCCCAAAATGAAACTCCTCTACAATACCTTTCCAACGAGCTATCACACGCTTAAAATGAAGATCGTATGCAAAAGTTACGACCCCGAGAAGTTGATGTACTCACTTACCCAAATGGGGCCCACATGACTTTTGGCGCTTCATCTCCTAGGCTTAGGTTTTTGGATGTCTAGGGTTTTTGGTATTCCTGTTTATTTTAAAATGGCCTTCAGAGCCTCATTCCAACCATCTTCTTGCGAATGTGAGTAGCCATCACATCTCTTCTCAAAGATAAGTTGCCACCATTCCAGCGAGTCTTTCACTCTGTATTTTTACAGTCTCTGTACATTTATTTCATTAATAGAAATCATGTATTATTGTATATCTATGATTATGGTTGCATATCTAATACATTTATTTTATCTTATTAAATATTTGAAATATCTCTGTGCATTTCTTTACTATATCTTCACTCACATTTCTTGCCGAAAATAATCTGGATCAGTGGTATCAGAGCAGGCTGCTCTTGATCATTTTTTTCAGTGCATGTCCATGACGAGGTCTGAATATAGAAATATGTGTCTCGATCTTGTCACTCTTGAATACAATCTCTCTCACACACCCAAGAAACCCTCAATGGAAGAAGAAAATAAAAACGATGGAGCAGACGATTCTATCAATCTGTTGCTTGAGAAAACTCTCACGCGATAGAGGGACGAAATGATGGAGAATTTATCCCACATCCTTAAATGCCTGTCAATAGCATCAGGAACATATTCATCAAGCGACCACTTTGGAGGCACCTCACCTTTCAAGGTACAAGTTAATTTTGATATTCCTATATTTGAAGGATAGATAGATGCAGAAGCCCTAGAAAAATGGTTAACTCTGCTAGAAGGTTATTTCTTTGTTCACAATTTTTTCGACAAAGAAAAGATCACCTTTGCACTCCTTAAATATCTCCCTCATGTCAAACATTGGTGGGAAACTTACTGGGAGAAAATTTCCATGAAGGAGTCTGGAATATATGGGTTCAATCCCACTTGGGATTTTTTTGTGGATGCGGTAAAGGAACAGTATTACCCTGTTGGCAACTACGAGGACCAGTACATGAGATGGACCACATTGCAGTAAGAGAGGGGTCAATCATTTTCAGAGTTCACCAATACCTTCCATACCTTGTGCACCAAGCTAGGTATCAAAGACTCCGAGCAACATTCGGGTATGCAAATCTGCAACAAGGAAAGTATGACAAAGACGACCCTAACAAACAGTCTCCTAAAAACTAGTCCAAGACACAGGAAAAGAAGGGTCACGAGATGAAAAAGAAGGACACCAGAAAATGGTGTGATTTCCACAAAAGCCCCTGGAACAACACCGATGAATGTCACTCAAAACAGTCATCGATGGCTGAGATCAAAGACAAGGAGTTGAACCTTGATTCAGAATCTGATTCTGAAAATACTTCTAAAGGATAGATCATTGACGTAGACCCCACTGCTATTGTGATGACCACAACAATTGAACCAGAAGGAAAAATAGATCCTTAAGAGGGGGAGCATCTTTTTCATTCACAGATGTGGGTGAAGGGGACCCTGCTGCATTTTATTGTTGATAGCGGAAGCCAGAAAAACATCATCTCAACAGAGGTTGTCAAACAGTTGGGATTGTCGACAACACCACACCCACAGCCATACAACATTGGGTGGCTTCGGCAAGGACAAGATCTCTATGTCATCTAATAGTGTCGATTGTCATATAGCATCCAACCCTTCAAGGATGAGGTATTATGTGATGTTTCCCCACTGGAAGTCTGTGATGTTCTCTTGGGCCAACCATATATGTGGAGACTCCATATTGTTTATGAGTCTCGACCTCGTAGTGTCATTGTTACTTTGGGGGGTCATCTCTAAAGAATACCAAAGTTAGTTCCAACTACTGTTCCACCTAAAAATTTCTGCAAGGTAGTATCTCCTACTACAAAATTTAGCTTCTTCACAATCTGTTCAAAAGGAGAACAGAAGGACACTACAACCACTATAGCCTCGCCCCAAGCACCTTCTATCAAACAAAAGAAAGTAAAAAATATTGCAACAAAGCACAAATATTCCTTCTGCACATCATCCTCTCATGTATCCCAACTTGCTGAATGGACTCAGCCTCAACAGGTTCGTGACAAACTTCCACAAACTGAGCAGTGCGACGTCTCCAACAAGGCAAGCAGCTCACCAAGATGCAGATTCAGCAAACGATTTTCCCTCCCCCTCAGGAACTCAATGCAATGGAGACCATTTCTTCCTAAGGAGGGAGGTTTGATCCAGTTGGATATCGGTGGCCACCCACCTTTTTCGACTGGCTCAAAACAGTTTTCTGACAATTTTGGATATTTACTCTTTTTAGCAACTTTTCACTTTCGGGGCCATTTTAGAGCCCAAATGAAGGCTTTTCAAGATCAAGGTTCTCAATTATACATAAAGGCATAATTGAGCCTCCAAAATGAATCTCCTCAATGATACCTTTCCAATGAACTGTCACACGCCTAAAATGGAGATCGTATGCAAATGTTACGACCCCGGGAAGTTGATGTACTCACTCACCCAAACAATGCCCACATGACTTTTGGCACTTCATCTCCTAGGCTTAGGTTTTTGGATGTCTAGGGTTTTGGGCATTCAAGTTTATTGTAAAAAGGCCTGCGGATCCTCATTGTAACCATCTTCTTGCGAATGCGAGTAGCCATCACATCTCTTCTCAGAGATAAGTTGTCACCATTCCAGCGAGTCTTTCACTCTGTATTTTTATAGTCTATGTAAATTTCTTTCATTAATAGAAATTGTGTATTACTGTATATCTGTGTTTATGGTTGCATCTCTGAGAAATTTATGTTATCTTATTGAATATTTGTGATATCTCTGTGCATTTCTTTATTATATCTTTGCTCGCATTTCATGCCAAAAATAATATGGATCAATGGTATCAGAGCAGACTGCTCTTGAGTGTTTTTTCAGTACATGTCTCCGACGAGGTCTGAGTATAGAAAGTTGGGTCTTGATCTTATCTCTCTTGAAGACAATCTCTCTCGCACACCCAAGAAACCCTCAATGGTAGAAGAAAATAAAAATGACACAGCAGATGATCCTATCAATCTGTTGCTTGAGCAAGCTCTCACGTGACAGAGGGACAAAATGATGGAGAATTTTGCCCACATCCTTAAATGCTTTCCAATAGCATCAGGCGCATATTCATTAAGTGACCACTTTGGAGGCACCTTGCCTTTCAAGGTACAAGTTAATTTTGATATTCATGTATTTGAAGGACAGATAAATGCAGAAGCCCTAGAAAAATGGTTAACTCTGCTAGAAGGTTATTTCTATGTTCACAATTTTTCCGACAAAGAAAAGATCACCTTCGCACTCCTTAAATCTCTCCCTCATGTCAAACATTGGTGGAAAACTTACTGGGATCAAATATCCACAGAGGAGTCTGGAATATATGGGGTCGATCCCACTTAGGAGTTTTTTGTGGATGCGGTAAAGGAACAGTATTACCCTGTTGGCAACTATGAGGACCAGTACATGAGATGGACCACACTGTGGTAAGAGAAGGGTCAAGCAATTATGGAGTTCATCAATACCTTCCATACCTTTCACACCAAGCTGGGTATCAAAGACTTCGAGCGACATTTGGTTCTAAAATACTGTGGGGCTCTACACAAATACATCTAGACTGAAATGGATTTTCTGGACATCTCATCACTCGGTGTTGCTTATCGATATGTTGTTAAAATTGAGAAGAAATTTAATCACCAAAACAAATGGGAATTTGGGTCTGCAAATCTGCAACAAACAAAGTATGACAAAGACGGTCATAACAAACAGTCTCCCAAAAACCAGTATAAGACATAGGAAAAGAAGGGTCACAGAAAGACAAAAAAGGACACAGGAAAATGGTGTGATTTCCACAAAAGCCTCTAGCACAACACCGATGAATGTCGCCTAAAACAGTCATTGGTGAATGAGATCAAATACAAGGATTTGAACCCTGATTCTGAATCTGATTCTGAAAATACTGGTAAAGGACAGATCATTGAAACAGACCCCACTGTTATTGTTGTGACCACAGCAATTCAACCAGAAGAACCAAAAAATTCTGAAGAGGGGGAGTTCCTTTTTCATTCACAGATGTGGGTGAAGGGGACCTCGCTTCATTTTATTATTTATAGCAGAAGCCCAAAAATACTCATCTCAGCAAAGGTCGTCAAACAGTTGGGATTGTCGACAACACCACACCCACAACCATAAAACATCGGGTGTCTTTGGCAAGGATGAGATCTTCGTGTCAGCCAATAGTGTCGATTGTCATACAACATCCAACCCTTCAAGGATGAGGTATTATGTGATGTTACCCCATTAGATGTCGGTGATGTTCTCTTTGACCAACCATATATGTGGATATGCCATGATGTTTATGAGTCTCAACCCTATAGTGTCATTGTTACTTTGGGGGGTCATCTCTACAGAATACCAGAGGTAGTTCCAACTACTGTTCCACCCAAAAAGTGTCGCAAGGTAGTATCTCATACTGCAAAATTTAGCTTCTTCACAATCTATTCAAAAAGATAACAAAAGGACACTACAACCACTACAGCCTCGCCCCAAGCACCTTCTATCAAACAGAAGTAATTCAACATGCAGAAAAGTGCAAATATTCCTTCTGCACATCATCCTCTCATGTATCCTGACTTGTTGAATCGCTTCAGCCTCAACAGGTTCATGACAAACTTCCACAAACTGAGCAGCACAACATCTCTAGCAAGGCAAGCAACTCACGAAGATGCAGATTCAGCAAACGCTTTTCCCTCTCCCCTGGGAAATCAACGCAATGGATACCATTACTTCTTAAGGAGGGAGGATTTATCTAGGTGGATATCGGTGGCCACCCACCTTTTATGACTGGACCAAAACAGTTTTCTGGAAATTTTGACAATTTACTCTTTTTAGCAGTTTTTAACTTCTGGGGCCATTTTGAGGGACCAAATGAAGGATTTTCAAAATCGATGTTCTCAATTATATCCAAAGGAATTATTGAGCCCCCAAAATTAATCTCCTTGATAATACCTTTGCAATGAGCTATCACATGCTTAAAACCGAGATCGTATGCAAAAGTTACGACCCTGGGAAGTTGATGTACTCACTTACCCAAACGGGGCTCACATGACTTTTGGCATTTCATCTCCTAGGGTTAGGTTTTTGGATGTCTAGGGTTTTTTGCATTCCTGTTTATTTTAAAAATTCCTTCAGAGCCTCATTGTAACCATCTTCTTGCGAATGCGAGTAACCGTCACATCTCTTCTCAGATATAAGCTACCACCATTCTAGCGAGTCTTTCACTCTGTATTTTTACAGTCTCTGTACATTTCTTTCATTAATAGAAATCATGTATTACTCTATATATATGTTTATGGTTTCATCTTTGATAAATTTATGTTATCTTATTGAATATCTGCGATATCTCTGTTCATTTATTTATTATATATTCGCTCTCATTTCGTGCCGAAAATAATCAGGATCAATGGTATCAAAGCAGGTTGCTCTTGATCGTTTTTTCAGTGCATGTCCTCGATGAGGTCCAAGTATAGCAAGTTGGGTCTTGAGATTGTCTCTCTTGAAGAGAATCACTCTCGCACACCCAAGAAACCCTCAATGGTGGAAGAAAATAAAAACGACGGAGCAGATGATCCTATCAATCTATTGCTTGAGCAAGCTCTTATGCGACAGAGGGACGAAATGATGGAGAATTTTGCCCACATCCTTAAATGTCTGTCGATAGCATCAGGTGCATCTTCATCAATTTTCCACTTTGGAGGCACCTCACCTTTCAAGGTACAAGTTAATTTTGATATTCATGTATTTGAAGGATAGAAAGATGCAGAAGCCCTAGAAAAATGGTTAATTCTGCTAGAAGGTTATTTCTCCGTTCACACTTTCTCTTACAAAGAAAAGATCACCTTAGCACTCCTTAAAGATCTCCCTCATGTCAAACAATGGTGGGAAACTTACTAGGATAAAATTTCCACAGAGGAGTCTGGAATATATGGGGCCAATCGCACTTGGGAGTTTTTTGTGGATGCAGTAAAGGAACAGTATTACCTTGTTGACAACTATGAGGACCAGTACATGAGATGGACCACACTGCGGCAATATAGGGGTTAAGAAGTTTCGGAGTTCACTAATACCTTCCATACCTTGCACACCAACTGGGTATCAAAGACTCAGAGAGACATTTGGTTCTAAAATATCGTGGGGCTCTACATAGATACATCTAGACTGAAATGGATTCTGGAAATCTCATCACTCGATGTTGCTTATCGATATGTTGTTAATATTGAGAAGAAATTTAAGCACTAGAACAAACAGGAATTCAGGTCTGTGAATCCGCAACAACCGAAGTATGAAAAAGATGGCCCTAACAAACAATCTCCCGAAAACCAATCCAAGACACAGGAAAAGAAAGGTCACAGGAAGACAAAGAAGGACACCAGAAAATGGTGTGATTTCCAATAAATCCCCTGGCACAACACCGATGGATATCACCCAAAACAGTCATTGGTGGTCGAGATCAAATACAAGGATCTAAACCCTGATTCTAAATCTGATTCTAAAAATACTGGTAAAGGACAGATCATTGACGCAGACCCCACTAATATTGTCGCGACCGCAACAATTCAACTAGAAGAACCAACAGATCTTGAAGAGGGGGAGTGCCTTTTTCATTCACAAATGTGGGTGAAGGGGACCCCACTACATTTTATCATTGATAGAAAAATCCAGAAAAACCTTATCTCAGCAGAGGTCGTCAAACAGTTGGAATTGTCAACAACACCATACCCGCAGCCATACAACATTGGGTGGCTTCATCAAGGATGAGATCTCTGTGTCACCCAATAGTGTCGATTGGCATATGTCATCCAACCCTTCAAGGATGAAGTATTATGTGATGTTTCCCCATTGGATGTCTGTGATGTTCTCTTGGTCCAACCAATATATGTGGAGACGCCATGTTGTTTATGAGTCTCGACCCCGTAGTCTCATTGTTACTTTGGGGGGTCATCTCTATAGAATACCAGAGGTAGTTCCAACTATTGTTCCACCTATAAAGTGTCACAAGGTAGTATCTCATACTGAAAAATTTAGCTTCTTCACAATATGTTCAAAAGGAGAATAGAAGGACACTACAACCACTACAGCCTCGCCCCAAGCACCTTCTATCAAACAAAAGCAAGTCGACAAGGTTGCAGCAAAGTGCAAATATTCCTTCTGCACATTGTCCTCTAATGTAGCATGACTTTTTGAATGGCCTCAGCCTCAACAAGTCCGTGACAAACTTCCACAAACTGAGCAGTGTGACGTCTCCAGCAAGGCAAGCAACTCACCAAGATCCAGATTCAGCAAACGCTTTTCCCTCTCCCACGGGAACTCAACGCAATGGACACCATTTCTTCCTAAGGAGGGAATATTGGTCCATGTGGATATCGATGACCACCCACCTTTTCCGACTGGCTCAAACTGTTTTCTGACAATTTTGGCAATTTAGTCTTTTTAGCAGTTTTTAACTTTCGAGGCCATTTTGAGTGCCCAACTGAAGGATTTTCGAGATAGATATTATTATTATTGATACCCAAAGTCATTATTGAACCCCAAAAATTAATCTCCTCGACAACACCTTTCCAACGAGCTATCACACGCCTAAAACGGAGATCGTATGCAAAAGTTACAACCCCGGGAAGTTGATGTACTCACTTACTCAAACGGGGCCCACGTGACTTTTGGTGCTTCATCTCCTAGGGTTAGGTTTTTTTATGTCTAGGGTTATTGGCATTCCTGTTTATTGTAAAAATGCCTTTGGAGCCTCATTGTAACCATCTTCTTGCGAATGCGAGTAGCCGTCACATCTCTTCTGAGAGATAAGCTACCACCATTCCAGCGAGTCTTTCACTCTGTATTTTTACAGTCTCTGTACATTTCTTTCATTAATATAAATCATGTATTACTATATATCTGTGTTTATGGTTGCATCTCTGATACATTTATGTTATCTTATTGAATATATGTGATATCTCTGTGCATTTATTTGTTATATCTTCGCTCGCATTTCGTGCCGAAAATAATTCGGATCAGTGGTATCAGAGCAGGTTGNGAGTCTTTCACTCTGTATTTTTACAGTCTCTGTACATTTCTTTCATTAATAGAAATCATGTATTACTCTATATATATGTTTATGGTTTCATCTTTGATAAATTTATGTTATCTTATTGAATATCTGCGATATCTCTGTTCATTTATTTATTATATATTCGCTCTCATTTCGTGCCGAAAATAATCAGGATCAATGGTATCAAAGCAGGTTGCTCTTGATCGTTTTTTCAGTGCATGTCCTCGATGAGGTCCAAGTATAGCAAGTTGGGTCTTGAGATTGTCTCTCTTGAAGAGAATCACTCTCGCACACCCAAGAAACCCTCAATGGTGGAAGAAAATAAAAACGACGGAGCAGATGATCCTATCAATCTATTGCTTGAGCAAGCTCTTATGCGACAGAGGGACGAAATGATGGAGAATTTTGCCCACATCCTTAAATGTCTGTCGATAGCATCAGGTGCATCTTCATCAATTTTCCACTTTGGAGGCACCTCACCTTTCAAGGTACAAGTTAATTTTGATATTCATGTATTTGAAGGATAGAAAGATGCAGAAGCCCTAGAAAAATGGTTAATTCTGCTAGAAGGTTATTTCTCCGTTCACACTTTCTCTTACAAAGAAAAGATCACCTTAGCACTCCTTAAAGATCTCCCTCATGTCAAACAATGGTGGGAAACTTACTAGGATAAAATTTCCACAGAGGAGTCTGGAATATATGGGGCCAATCGCACTTGGGAGTTTTTTGTGGATGCAGTAAAGGAACAGTATTACCTTGTTGACAACTATGAGGACCAGTACATGAGATGGACCACACTGCGGCAATATAGGGGTTAAGAAGTTTCGGAGTTCACTAATACCTTCCATACCTTGCACACCAACTGGGTATCAAAGACTCAGAGAGACATTTGGTTCTAAAATATCGTGGGGCTCTACATAGATACATCTAGACTGAAATGGATTCTGGAAATCTCATCACTCGATGTTGCTTATCGATATGTTGTTAATATTGAGAAGAAATTTAAGCACTAGAACAAACAGGAATTCAGGTCTGTGAATCCGCAACAACCGAAGTATGAAAAAGATGGCCCTAACAAACAATCTCCCGAAAACCAATCCAAGACACAGGAAAAGAAAGGTCACAGGAAGACAAAGAAGGACACCAGAAAATGGTGTGATTTCCAATAAATCCCCTGGCACAACACCGATGGATATCACCCAAAACAGTCATTGGTGGTCGAGATCAAATACAAGGATCTAAACCCTGATTCTAAATCTGATTCTAAAAATACTGGTAAAGGACAGATCATTGACGCAGACCCCACTAATATTGTCGCGACCGCAACAATTCAACTAGAAGAACCAACAGATCTTGAAGAGGGGGAGTGCCTTTTTCATTCACAAATGTGGGTGAAGGGGACCCCACTACATTTTATCATTGATAGAAAAATCCAGAAAAACCTTATCTCAGCAGAGGTCGTCAAACAGTTGGAATTGTCAACAACACCATACCCGCAGCCATACAACATTGGGTGGCTTCATCAAGGATGAGATCTCTGTGTCACCCAATAGTGTCGATTGGCATATGTCATCCAACCCTTCAAGGATGAAGTATTATGTGATGTTTCCCCATTGGATGTCTGTGATGTTCTCTTGGTCCAACCAATATATGTGGAGACGCCATGTTGTTTATGAGTCTCGACCCCGTAGTCTCATTGTTACTTTGGGGGGTCATCTCTATAGAATACCAGAGGTAGTTCCAACTATTGTTCCACCTATAAAGTGTCACAAGGTAGTATCTCATACTGAAAAATTTAGCTTCTTCACAATATGTTCAAAAGGAGAATAGAAGGACACTACAACCACTACAGCCTCGCCCCAAGCACCTTCTATCAAACAAAAGCAAGTCGACAAGGTTGCAGCAAAGTGCAAATATTCCTTCTGCACATTGTCCTCTAATGTAGCATGACTTTTTGAATGGCCTCAGCCTCAACAAGTCCGTGACAAACTTCCACAAACTGAGCAGTGTGACGTCTCCAGCAAGGCAAGCAACTCACCAAGATCCAGATTCAGCAAACGTTTTTCCCTCTCCCAAGGGAACTCAACGCAATGGACACCATTTCTTCCTAAGGAGGGAATATTGGTCCATGTGGATATCGATGACCACCCACCTTTTTCGACTGGCTCAAACTGTTTTCTGGCAATTTTGGCAATTTAGTCTTTTTAGCAGTTTTTAACTTTCGAGGCCATTTTGAGTGCCCAACTGAAGGATTTTCGAGATAGATATTATTATTGATACCCAAATTCATTATTGAACCCCAAAAATGAATCTCCTTGACAACACCTTTCCAACGAGCTATCACACACCTAAAACGGAGATCGTATGAAAAAGTTACAACCCCGGGAAGTTGATGTACTCACTTACTCAAACGGGGCCCACGTGACTTTTGGTGCTTCATCTCCTAGGGTTAGGTTTTTTTATGTCTAGGGTTATTGGCATTCTTGTTTATTGTAAAAATTACTTCGGAGCCTCATTGTAACCATCTTCTTGCGAATGCGAGTAGCCGTCACATCTCTTCTGAGAGATAAGCTACCACCATTCCAGGGAGTCTTTCACTCTGTATTTTTACAGTCTCTGTACATTTCTTTCATTAATATAAATCATGTATTACTATATATCTGTGTTTATGGTTGCATCTCTAATACATTTATGTTATCTTATTGAATATATGTGATATCTCTGTGCATTTATTTGTTATATCTTCGCTCGCATTTCGTGCCGAAAATAATTCGGATCAGTGGTATCAGAGCAGGTTG
>JZKD02S0362680.1:2782-18784 GCA_000966675.3 Picea glauca | reverse complement strand
AAAGACTATCTTTATTATATGGTTTCTCAGGGTATAACCAAGTCCTTATGTCTCCATCAGATCAACTGAAAACCACTTTTCACACCCCATGGGGCACCTATGCCTACAAAAAAATGCCTTTCAGATTGATAAATGTTGGTGCCACTTTCCAAAGGGAAATGGACATTGCTTTTCATGTCCTTATCAATCAGTCAGTTGTGGTCTACCTAGATGATGTCACTGTCTTTTCCAAGAACATGAAAGATCACATGTCTCATATTAGAGATGTGTTAGAACGATGTCGCAAGTTCGGTATTTCACTCAATCCTAAGAAATCAATCTTTGCAGTAGAACAAGGGAAATTTCTTGGGTTTATAGTCTCTAAATATGGAATGATAATTGATCCCGAAATAACCCAAGCCATTGCCAACCTTCCCCCACCTTCTTCCAAAAAGGCCATGCAATCCTTTTTGGGGAAAATTAATTTTGTCAGACAATTTGTTCCAAGTTTTTCTGAGATGGTTAGACCTCTACAAAATTTGATAAAAAAAAAATGTTTTGTACAAATGGGGATCACAAGAGAATCAATCTTTCAATTCCATTAGAAAAACTATAACCAAAGCACCTTCCTTGATGAGTCCTGATTTTTCCCAAGATTTCACATTGTATACTTTTGCATATGACAGATCTTATGTTGTTGTTCTTACACAGAAACATAAAACAACGAGATACCTATTTCATTTATGATATATGCTGATCCAGGTAGATATCGATGGACACCCACGTTTTCCAACTGGGTCAAAATAGTTTTCTGGCAATTTTGGTAATTTACTATTTTTGGCAGTTTTTCGGGTCTTGAACTTCCAGAGCCGTTTTGAGGCCCTAAATGACATTTTTTGGGCATCTACTGGTTGGATATTTCATCTTGATTTTTTTTTCAAAAATTGTACTCCTCAAATATATCTTTCCAACGAGCTATCGTGCACCCCAAACATAGATCGTATGCTAAAGTTACGTCCCCAAGAAGTTGATACACCAAACTACCCAAAACAGGGTCCACAAAACTGTTCGCTTTTCATCTTCCGGGGTTAGGGTTTTGGATTTTCTTTCTGATAAAAAAAGGCCTTTAGAGCCTCATTGTAATCATCTTCTTATGAATGCGAGTAGCCATCACATCTCTTCTCAAAGATAAGCTGCCACCATTCTAACGAGTCTTTCAATCTGTATTTTTACAGTCTCTGTACATTTCTTTCATTAATAGAAATAATGTATTATTGTATCTTTGTGTTTATGGTTGCATCTTTGATACATTTCTGTTATATTATTGGATGTCTGCGATATCTTTGTGTATTTCTTTATTATATATCTGCTCTCATTTCGTGCTGAAAATAATCCAGATCATCCGCCTTTAAAGAAGCAGAACTACATTATCCCGCAGTAGATCAACAAGAATACATTGTTTTCAAAGCAGTAAACATTTTAGGTCTGACCTTTTAAAATCCAGGATAAAAGTTGTTGTTCCTTACCCTGTTGTAAGAAATCTGTTAGTGCAGAAAGAGCTGGGAGAGAAAAGGGAAAATTGGATGACATCACTTCAAGAGTATGATCTCGAAATAGTACCTACATAAATTGTTAGAGGTCAAGGCCTTTGTAAATTGGTAGCTGTTTCGGTTGAAAAATTAGAAAATCAAATAAATACATCAGCTGCAAATCAACATAATGAAACACAAATCTGTTGTACACAAACTGTGCCTAATTCATGGTATGATAATATCATATTTTATTTGTTGCACGGAACTGCTCCTCATAACCTTGATCCAAAAATAGGAGAGCACTAAGGCTTAAATATACATCTTTCCAATTAATTAATGATATATTATTTTGAAAGAATTTTGACAGTGTTTTTCTGCGTTGCCTAGAAAAAGAGGAATCCGAAAGGGTGTTGGATGAAATTCATTCCGACGATGTCGGGGGTCATTTTAGTGGAGATACAACTGCACACAAGGTACTTAGGGATAGATACTATTAGGCTACCTTGTTTAAGGATGCTCACACTTTGTCCCACAAATGTATAATCTGTCAAAAGGCTGCAGGACGGGTGAAAAAAGTTGTTTTTCATTTGCAACCTGTCACGGTAGACACACCTTTTCAGTAGTGGGGCCTAGATATTATAGGACCGATTAATCCCCCTTCCTAACAGTAGAAAAAGTACATTCTCATGAAAACATATTATTTTACGATATGGTCTAAATCCTTACCATTAAAGGTAGTCAACACGAATTAGGTAGTTTCGTTTCTAAACTCTCATATTATCACTCGTTTCAGAATTCTTGAATGTTTGGTTTTTGACAATGCTTCTTACTTTTATTCCTTGGATATGAATGTCTTCGCTGTAGAAAAAGGGATTAAAATAAAATACTATGCCAACTAGTACCCTCAAGGGAACGGTTTGGCCAAATCGACAAATAAAAATCTGATCAAGATAATAAATAGAAAAATGTCAGAAAACCACAAAAATTGGTACAATGCATTGTACAACGCACTTTGGGTTGATAGAGTCACTCTAAAAGCTTCCATAGGTAATTCTCCTTTCTTCCTCATTTATGGAAGATAATCTATCCTTCCTCCACATGTCTTTCTCCCTTCTCTGCAATTGTCGTAGAAAGTTCAGGAATAAGAATGCCCCCATTTAGAGATTTGGATAAGTGCTTTATTGAAATTGGAAGAAGTAAGGACACAAGAAAAACAAAAATTGGATCATCATCAACAAATTGTAAAGAGCTGGTTTGATACAAGTTCATCCTCTGAAAGAAATTTTAATGTAGGGGATTTGGTCCTCAAATGGGACAAATCACACAAGAATAAAGAAGAACATACCAAGTTTCAAAACCTGTGGCTGGGGCCTTTTGTCATTTCTGAAAAATTGGGTCCTAGTTATTTTCGTTTGCACAACTTAGAGGGAAAACCACACACTTTTCCAGTGAATGGCCAGTCTCTCAAGAAATACTTCACCTGAGAAAATCATATTTACCCCCTTGTAAATATTTTAGCTTACGTTTTCTTTTGTTTTAAATTTTCGTTTTTTTTCATTTTGTTTGGTTTTTTGTTTCCCTAATGATTATTTCTGAGTCATCATTCGTTATTGAAGGGAATTGGATTTTTCACTAATAACGGTTGAGAACAGTTCAATGCATCTGCACATTAATTTCTAAATGCAAATCAATTACGATAAGTCTTTGTCCAGTCATTGTTCCCGGTTTTTGTTGAAGTCTCAGGGAAACACGATTATCTTTAAAACTTATGAAGTCATCCCAGTTCTAATGAGATGAACTCATAGTGCTTCCCCATTCCTGAGATGATTTCTTGACTGAAATCTAAATGTCCAAATTATGACGAAAGTTATCAGTTCTCAAAGTACGAAAAACAATTCTAAAAGATCGATCCTAACATTGCCAGGTTGTGAAATCTTCAGTATCACCCCACTCTCTTGTTATCGTGAAGTTTTTGTAAGCAATTTTTAGAGAGTTGGAAACAATTTAAGGTGTGGGAATTGTGTGTAAACCCATCGGGATACTGAACAGGTCTGCTGGCAGCGGGTAAATGCACACATGATACCAAGACAACTTCGTCGGGGTACTGAATAGGCAGCGAAGCAATGTCGAGTTCGAAGATCCTTAGGTATGTTTTTAAATTGATCAGATGTCAAGATACTTTTATCATAAATGGAATACTTTTGGATGGGATCGAAGTACTGAAGAGGGTTAAATGACATCCCTACCGAGGCTATAAATGTTTGTTGGCAGCAGTGGCCTTGTCAACAATATTGGAGTTACTTGTATAAATATCGTTACCCCTTTGATCGAAATGAGATGTCGCATTACAATTTTTGGACATAACTTTATCCAATAATATGGATGTGTTATTTTTCCGAGTTGATGTCAAAATGCTTGATCTGTCTTTTAATTGTTTCTAATAACTATTTGAGTTATATGTTCCTTGATATAAAGTTTTGATGATGCAGAGATAACTACTTCTCCCAGCAGGTCGCCATTGTTGGCAACCAAATATTCATGTCGATTTTATCATTGTAAAATATCGTCTTAATGGGATAAAAGTTTATGTAGCTGCCTCCTTTGTTTGCAAAGATTTCCTTCATCTTTTGTTTTGAAAAAGTTCATTTGATTAGCTATGTGTATGAGTTCATTGATTTTAATCTCTCATTTTTCTTGTTCAATTTCATGATTGTAAGCATGAAATTAGAACAAGCTCTGGTTTGGGCGCATCATACAATTTATACACTTTCCTTTTAAAAATTGGATGAACACCTAAGGGCATTTAATAATTTCAAAAAATCTTAAAATCTTGTGAACCTATTGTATTATGGGTTACTTCCTTACCATTAGCACATGAGTTTTCCACCTTGGGGTTATGCCTTAGGCATTCTATTCTTTCAATGTTTTGATTTTCACATTACCATATCTACGATCATGCATAAAACAACAACTTTAGTATAATTTCAAATATGAATGTTTTCCCTTGCAGTCATATCATAGTCTCATCGTTATAGTACATGACTAACATTCATGCCTTCAAACAATTACTCTTTCGTCCTGTTAACACAATCCTGCATTCATTGCCTCAGGTTGTAAGTTTTCAATTTTGGGTTTGGTAGTCATTTGACAAGGTGGTTTTCATTTTTCTGCAACCTCTGGTTCAACACCCACTCAACAGTCCGAGTGGTCTCTATGGTGTATTTCTCCCAAAGCCTTAGGTATCGGATCTCCTTCGAAAATGCATTTCGTGTGGTTTCGAACACGCTCCACCCTTCGCTACTCCTGTCGGTTTTGTGTGACCAAACCAATGGAGCCTATGGTGAGGATGGATTCAAATGGCTCAAAGGCGCTCCTCTCACATGATGACGCTGTGGACGAACTCGTGTCTTATGGTTGGGACAGGTTCATAAATATTTTCGAGGGTTTTAACCTCAAGGTCGCTCAAGCCTTTGCCCAAAATTTCGATGGTGCTAAGGCTAAGATAGGAGATCTATAGTTGGAAGTGACCAAGGGTTCAATTGCAGAGGCCATTAGATTTCCCCAAGAAGGAGCTTGTTGGTTTAAAAACCTCAAGTTCGAAGGCGTCCCTTGGCACCTACTGATGGCTTCCAAGAAATCACGTTACAGTGTAAAAGGTACATCAATTGTTTTATTTAAACCACGATGGCATGGTTTGTTGTTGATACTTAAGCAGTTTGTCACCTGTGAGGGCAGATACAAACTATTTTTCCTGTATCCGTTTATTGATGGTATTTTTAGGTTTTGGTTTAAATATGTCATTCTACCAACTTAAGAGCTTGTAAAAAATGGCCAAATTTTACCAAAGACAAAACCTAAATACACAATCTAGTTTGTTCCATCACGACCTAATTCAAATTATGGTTATTTCACAATTATCTAAAGTTGGGGATAATTGGCAAGATTTCATGTATAGAAATGGGTTCTCCCTACCTGGAATTGTGATAGACCCTCCTTTGCATTTTAATGAACCCTCCAGTCCCTGTTAATCAAACCCCTCTCTGGAAAACCTACATGTTGAATTGCAAGAAATCCTTGTGGCGATGACTAGAACCCCTGTCATTTTCCATAAGTCATCCAAATGCAAAAAATCGAGATGCGATTTTATTCCCAGGAAATATTTAGAAGAGGTTTTGGATGATCTGAAGGATAAAATCCTTGTTGTTCCTAATCCCGAGCCAATTCAGGTTGTTTTAAATGAACTTGAAATCAAGAAATAGGGTAGGCAAAAGATACAGAGAAGTCCATACATCAATTTTAAAAATAAAATACCTGGTCGACTCATATTCAGAACACTAAGAAATCAACATCATGATCAAGGAAAACCTATCCCTATTATCGAGGTCGATGAACGAATTTCTGAGGATGATATCGATGATCATATTTCTGAGGATGATATCTATGTCGATACACCACAGTTCGATTTCGTATCGAATCTGCCTCCTTTCTTAAGGAAACAACAAGGTTTTTCAGGCATTCAACATGATCTAAAATGAATCATGGAACATGATAAACTACCCACTACACAACAGACTCAGTCTTTACCAAGCATGGAACCGATGCATTGCGAGAATTGTTTCGATTGGATCAAAAGGTATTATTAGGATGTTCCTTACCTACATGCACAGTTGAACCAAGTAATCACTAGGAATTCAGTGCTTGAGAGGGAGAACGATGAGGTCAAAGATTGCGTTCGATCGAACGCACACATAGCCAACAAGTGTATTAAGCGATCTAGGAATGTGGTCATTAAAAATTCGACCAATTTCAATAATATTATAAACTCGGACACGTCTAATGCCTCTCTTTCGAATTTCTGAATTGGTAAATAGTTTGTTTGGATTTCGCGATTTGATTCTGTTTGGATAAATAATAGGTAGATTCATTTTGATTTTATTTTTATTTTAGACTAGCTACATAATCAAAAGATTCTGTAGCTTGTCTTTTGAAATTATTTGTTTTGATTATTATCTAATTTTGATTCCTTTTTTATTTTTTCAGTTGAACAACAGATTGGTGTGCTATGATTAAGGGAATGAGTCATGGGTTGAGCGTTTAGTGGGCTAGTGATTTTTTGTTTTGAAAAACAATGTTTATTAATGTAAATATTTTTTATTAAAAGACTCCAACAGACTTGTCTTTAGTTATTTTATTTTAGTAAAAACTTATTTTAAAAGATCTGCCTCTATATTACATGATAGGAGGAACAAATCAAAAATTTGTTTAAGTAGAAACGTTTTCCTTGTGATAAGGGAAATTCCTCCAGGACCATATGATGGACATATTTTTTTGAAACTATATGGGAAAACAGTTTACTCTTTGGCCTTCGTCCTATGTAGACTGTGTAGTGTTTTTTCATTGTTTTCTCATATAATTTTAGATGTGAAATTTTATATGTATTGAATTAGATTTAGTATGTTCTGCATATAATCTTTTATGTCATGTTTTCTTTATGCGATTCATTATTTTTGGTTCAGTTGATATATGTGACTGATCATCTATTCAAGTATTTTGAGTTTACATCTGATACTAGGTAGCTAGTAACACCATTACCGAGGATTGGAATTTCTTTCATTTTCAGTAATTGGATATTCTAAGGTCATATGATATATAATTGTTTGTCTTTCTGTCATCTTAAACTCGTTTTGGAATATAAAAGACTTTTTTGAATTTCTTTAGGAAGTATTATGCTTGCCTTTGTCATAGGTTTACACTTGACACAGGTTAAGCAGAGCTCATGCAAATACATAGAGATAAACTTATCTTAGTACTGTTGATCAAAAAGAGGTTAGTTAGTATATTATTTATTTAATTTGTTGATTTGTGAATGAATATTGATTGCATCATTTAAACGTTAATATGCTTTGTCTATTTTCGTTACATCATTTACAATCTCGTTCATTCATTGTTTATTAGTTTGGTAATTAGAGTACTAGAAAAATTTTGTTTATTTTTAATCTTGTTTAGATCTCTTATCTTAAAACAATTATTTTCACAAGGTTTTTCTTAAACCTTGTAAATTGTATATAACCATTGTACATGAACACTNAAAGACTATCTTTATTATATGGTTTCTCAGGGTATAACCAAGTCCTTATGTCTCCATCAGATCAACTGAAAACCACTTTTCACACCCCATGGGGCACCTATGCCTACAAAAAAATGCCTTTCAGATTGATAAATGTTGGTGCCACTTTCCAAAGGGAAATGGACATTGCTTTTCATGTCCTTATCAATCAGTCAGTTGTGGTCTACCTAGATGATGTCACTGTCTTTTCCAAGAACATGAAAGATCACATGTCTCATATTAGAGATGTGTTAGAACGATGTCGCAAGTTCGGTATTTCACTCAATCCTAAGAAATCAATCTTTGCAGTAGAACAAGGGAAATTTCTTGGGTTTATAGTCTCTAAATATGGAATGATAATTGATCCCGAAATAACCCAAGCCATTGCCAACCTTCCCCCACCTTCTTCCAAAAAGGCCATGCAATCCTTTTTGGGGAAAATTAATTTTGTCAGACAATTTGTTCCAAGTTTTTCTGAGATGGTTAGACCTCTACAAAATTTGATAAAAAAAAAATGTTTTGTACAAATGGGGATCACAAGAGAATCAATCTTTCAATTCCATTAGAAAAACTATAACCAAAGCACCTTCCTTGATGAGTCCTGATTTTTCCCAAGATTTCACATTGTATACTTTTGCATATGACAGATCTTATGTTGTTGTTCTTACACAGAAACATAAAACAACGAGATACCTATTTCATTTATGATATATGCTGATCCAGGTAGATATCGATGGACACCCACGTTTTCCAACTGGGTCAAAATAGTTTTCTGGCAATTTTGGTAATTTACTATTTTTGGCAGTTTTTCGGGTCTTGAACTTCCAGAGCCGTTTTGAGGCCCTAAATGACATTTTTTGGGCATCTACTGGTTGGATATTTCATCTTGATTTTTTTTTCAAAAATTGTACTCCTCAAATATATCTTTCCAACGAGCTATCGTGCACCCCAAACATAGATCGTATGCTAAAGTTACGTCCCCAAGAAGTTGATACACCAAACTACCCAAAACAGGGTCCACAAAACTGTTCGCTTTTCATCTTCCGGGGTTAGGGTTTTGGATTTTCTTTCTGATAAAAAAAGGCCTTTAGAGCCTCATTGTAATCATCTTCTTATGAATGCGAGTAGCCATCACATCTCTTCTCAAAGATAAGCTGCCACCATTCTAACGAGTCTTTCAATCTGTATTTTTACAGTCTCTGTACATTTCTTTCATTAATAGAAATAATGTATTATTGTATCTTTGTGTTTATGGTTGCATCTTTGATACATTTCTGTTATATTATTGGATGTCTGCGATATCTTTGTGTATTTCTTTATTATATATCTGCTCTCATTTCGTGCTGAAAATAATCCAGATCATCCGCCTTTAAAGAAGCAGAACTACATTATCCCGCAGTAGATCAACAAGAATACATTGTTTTCAAAGCAGTAAACATTTTAGGTCTGACCTTTTAAAATCCAGGATAAAAGTTGTTGTTCCTTACCCTGTTGTAAGAAATCTGTTAGTGCAGAAAGAGCTGGGAGAGAAAAGGGAAAATTGGATGACATCACTTCAAGAGTATGATCTCGAAATAGTACCTACATAAATTGTTAGAGGTCAAGGCCTTTGTAAATTGGTAGCTGTTTCGGTTGAAAAATTAGAAAATCAAATAAATACATCAGCTGCAAATCAACATAATGAAACACAAATCTGTTGTACACAAACTGTGCCTAATTCATGGTATGATAATATCATATTTTATTTGTTGCACGGAACTGCTCCTCATAACCTTGATCCAAAAATAGGAGAGCACTAAGGCTTAAATATACATCTTTCCAATTAATTAATGATATATTATTTTGAAAGAATTTTGACAGTGTTTTTCTGCGTTGCCTAGAAAAAGAGGAATCCGAAAGGGTGTTGGATGAAATTCATTCCGACGATGTCGGGGGTCATTTTAGTGGAGATACAACTGCACACAAGGTACTTAGGGATAGATACTATTAGGCTACCTTGTTTAAGGATGCTCACACTTTGTCCCACAAATGTATAATCTGTCAAAAGGCTGCAGGACGGGTGAAAAAAATTGTTTTTCATTTGCAACCTGTCACGGTAGACACACCTTTTTAGTAGTGGGGCCTAGATATTATAGGACCGATTAATCCCCCTTCCTAACAGTAGAAAAAGTACATTCTCATGAAAACAAATTATTTTACGATATGGTCTAAATCCTTACCATTAAAGGTAGTCAACACGAATTAGGTAGTTTCATTTCTAAACTCTCATATTATCACTCGTTTCATAATTCCTGAATGTTTGGTTTTCGACAATGCTTCTTACTTTTATTCCTTGGATATGAATGTCTTCGCTGTAGAAAAAGGGATTAAAATAAAATACTATGCCAGCTAGTACCCTCAAGGGAACGGTTTGGCCAAATCGACAAATAAAAATCTGATCAAGATAATAAATAGAAAAATGTCAAAAAACCACAAAAATTGGTACAATGCACTTTGGGTTGATAGAGTCACTCTAAAAGCTTCCATCGGTAATTCTCCTTTCTTCCTCATTTATGGAAGATAATCTATCCTTCCTCCACATGTCTTTCTCCCTTCTCTGCAATTGTCGTAGAAAGTTCAGGAATAAGAATGCCCCCATTTAGAGATTTGGATAAGTGCTTTATTGAAATTGGAAGAAGTAAGGACACAAGAAAAACAAAAATTGGATCATCATCAACAAATTGTAAAGAGCTGGTTTGATACAAGTTCATCCTCTGAAAGAAATTTTAATGTAGGGGATTTGGTCCTCAAATGGGACAAATCACACAAGAATAAAGAAGAACATACCAAGTTTCAAAACCTGTGGCTGGGGCCTTTTGTCATTTCTGAAAAATTGGGTCCTAGTTATTTTCGTTTGCACAACTTAGAGGGAAAACCACACACTTTTCCAGTGAATGGCCAGTCTCTCAAGAAATACTTCACCTGAGAAAATCATATTTACCCCCTTGTAAATATTTTAGCTTACGTTTTCTTTTGTTTTAAATTTTCGTTTTTTTTCATTTTGTTTGGTTTTTTGTTTCCCTAATGATTATTTCTGAGTCATCATTCGTTATTGAAGGGAATTGGATTTTTCACTAATAACGGTTGAGAACAGTTCAATGCATCTGCACATTAATTTCTAAATGCAAATCAATTACGATAAGTCTTTGTCCAGTCATTGTTCCCGGTTTTTGTTGAAGTCTCAGGGAAACACGATTATCTTTAAAACTTATGAAGTCATCCCAGTTCTAATGAGATGAACTCATAGTGCTTCCCCATTCCTGAGATGATTTCTTGACTGAAATCTAAATGTCCAAATTATGACGAAAGTTATCAGTTCTCAAAGTACGAAAAACAATTCTAAAAGATCGATCCTAACATTGCCAGGTTGTGAAATCTTCAGTATCACCCCACTCTCTTGTTATCGTGAAGTTTTTGTAAGCAATTTTTAGAGAGTTGGAAACAATTTAAGGTGTGGGAATTGTGTGTAAACCCATCGGGATACTGAACAGGTCTGCTGGCAGCGGGTAAATGCACACATGATACCAAGACAACTTCGTCGGGGTACTGAATAGGCAGCGAAGCAATGTCGAGTTCGAAGATCCTTAGGTATGTTTTTAAATTGATCAGATGTCAAGATACTTTTATCATAAATGGAATACTTTTGGATGGGATCGAAGTACTGAAGAGGGTTAAATGACATCCCTACCGAGGCTATAAATGTTTGTTGGCAGCAGTGGCCTTGTCAACAATATTGGAGTTACTTGTATAAATATCGTTACCCCTTTGATCGAAATGAGATGTCGCATTACAATTTTTGGACATAACTTTATCCAATAATATGGATGTGTTATTTTTCCGAGTTGATGTCAAAATGCTTGATCTGTCTTTTAATTGTTTCTAATAACTATTTGAGTTATATGTTCCTTGATATAAAGTTTTGATGATGCAGAGATAACTACTTCTCCCAGCAGGTCGCCATTGTTGGCAACCAAATATTCATGTCGATTTTATCATTGTAAAATATCGTCTTAATGGGATAAAAGTTTATGTAGCTGCCTCCTTTGTTTGCAAAGATTTCCTTCATCTTTTGTTTTGAAAAAGTTCATTTGATTAGCTATGTGTATGAGTTCATTGATTTTAATCTCTCATTTTTCTTGTTCAATTTCATGATTGTAAGCATGAAATTAGAACAAGCTCTGGTTTGGGCGCATCATACAATTTATACACTTTCCTTTTAAAAATTGGATGAACACCTAAGGGCATTTAATAATTTCAAAAAATCTTAAAATCTTGTGAACCTATTGTATTATGGGTTACTTCCTTACCATTAGCACATGAGTTTTCCACCTTGGGGTTATGCCTTAGGCATTCTATTCTTTCAATGTTTTGATTTTCACATTACCATATCTACGATCATGCATAAAACAACAACTTTAGTATAATTTCAAATATGAATGTTTTCCCTTGCAGTCATATCATAGTCTCATCGTTATAGTACATGACTAACATTCATGCCTTCAAACAATTACTCTTTCGTCCTGTTAACACAATCCTGCATTCATTGCCTCAGGTTGTAAGTTTTCAATTTTGGGTTTGGTAGTCATTTGACAAGGTGGTTTTCATTTTTCTGCAACCTCTGGTTCAACACCCACTCAACAGTCCGAGTGGTCTCTATGGTGTATTTCTCCCAAAGCCTTAGGTATCGGATCTCCTTCGAAAATGCATTTCGTGTGGTTTCGAACACGCTCCACCCTTCGCTACTCCTGTCGGTTTTGTGTGACCAAACCAATGGAGCCTATGGTGAGGATGGATTCAAATGGCTCAAAGGCGCTCCTCTCACATGATGACGCTGTGGACGAACTCGTGTCTTATGGTTGGGACAGGTTCATAAATATTTTCGAGGGTTTTAACCTCAAGGTCGCTCAAGCCTTTGCCCAAAATTTCGATGGTGCTAAGGCTAAGATAGGAGATCTATAGTTGGAAGTGACCAAGGGTTCAATTGCAGAGGCCATTAGATTTCCCCAAGAAGGAGCTTGTTGGTTTAAAAACCTCAAGTTCGAAGGCGTCCCTTGGCACCTACTGATGGCTTCCAAGAAATCACGTTACAGTGTAAAAGGTACATCAATTGTTTTATTTAAACCACGATGGCATGGTTTGTTGTTGATACTTAAGCAGTTTGTCACCTGTGAGGGCAGATACAAACTATTTTTCCTGTATCCGTTTATTGATGGTATTTTTAGGTTTTGGTTTAAATATGTCATTCTACCAACTTAAGAGCTTGTAAAAAATGGCCAAATTTTACCAAAGACAAAACCTAAATACACAATCTAGTTTGTTCCATCACGACCTAATTCAAATTATGGTTATTTCACAATTATCTAAAGTTGGGGATAATTGGCAAGATTTCATGTATAGAAATGGGTTCTCCCTACCTGGAATTGTGATAGACCCTCCTTTGCATTTTAATGAACCCTCCAGTCCCTGTTAATCAAACCCCTCTCTGGAAAACCTACATGTTGAATTGCAAGAAATCCTTGTGGCGATGACTAGAACCCCTGTCATTTTCCATAAGTCATCCAAATGCAAAAAATCGAGATGCGATTTTATTCCCAGGAAATATTTAGAAGAGGTTTTGGATGATCTGAAGGATAAAATCCTTGTTGTTCCTAATCCCGAGCCAATTCAGGTTGTTTTAAATGAACTTGAAATCAAGAAATAGGGTAGGCAAAAGATACAGAGAAGTCCATACATCAATTTTAAAAATAAAATACCTGGTCGACTCATATTCAGAACACTAAGAAATCAACATCATGATCAAGGAAAACCTATCCCTATTATCGAGGTCGATGAACGAATTTCTGAGGATGATATCGATGATCATATTTCTGAGGATGATATCTATGTCGATACACCACAGTTCGATTTCGTATCGAATCTGCCTCCTTTCTTAAGGAAACAACAAGGTTTTTCAGGCATTCAACATGATCTAAAATGAATCATGGAACATGATAAACTACCCACTACACAACAGACTCAGTCTTTACCAAGCATGGAACCGATGCATTGCGAGAATTGTTTCGATTGGATCAAAAGGTATTATTAGGATGTTCCTTACCTACATGCACAGTTGAACCAAGTAATCACTAGGAATTCAGTGCTTGAGAGGGAGAACGATGAGGTCAAAGATTGCGTTCGATCGAACGCACACATAGCCAACAAGTGTATTAAGCGATCTAGGAATGTGGTCATTAAAAATTCGACCAATTTCAATAATATTATAAACTCGGACACGTCTAATGCCTCTCTTTCGAATTTCTGAATTGGTAAATAGTTTGTTTGGATTTCGCGATTTGATTCTGTTTGGATAAATAATAGGTAGATTCATTTTGATTTTATTTTTATTTTAGACTAGCTACATAATCAAAAGATTCTGTAGCTTGTCTTTTGAAATTATTTGTTTTGATTATTATCTAATTTTGATTCCTTTTTTATTTTTTCAGTTGAACAACAGATTGGTGTGCTATGATTAAGGGAATGAGTCATGGGTTGAGCGTTTAGTGGGCTAGTGATTTTTTGTTTTGAAAAACAATGTTTATTAATGTAAATATTTTTTATTAAAAGACTCCAACAGACTTGTCTTTAGTTATTTTATTTTAGTAAAAACTTATTTTAAAAGATCTGCCTCTATATTACATGATAGGAGGAACAAATCAAAAATTTGTTTAAGTAGAAACGTTTTCCTTGTGATAAGGGAAATTCCTCCAGGACCATATGATGGACATATTTTTTTGAAACTATATGGGAAAACAGTTTACTCTTTGGCCTTCGTCCTATGTAGACTGTGTAGTGTTTTTTCATTGTTTTCTCATATAATTTTAGATGTGAAATTTTATATGTATTGAATTAGATTTAGTATGTTCTGCATATAATCTTTTATGTCATGTTTTCTTTATGCGATTCATTATTTTTGGTTCAGTTGATATATGTGACTGATCATCTATTCAAGTATTTTGAGTTTACATCTGATACTAGGTAGCTAGTAACACCATTACCGAGGATTGGAATTTCTTTCATTTTCAGTAATTGGATATTCTAAGGTCATATGATATATAATTGTTTGTCTTTCTGTCATCTTAAACTCGTTTTGGAATATAAAAGACTTTTTTGAATTTCTTTAGGAAGTATTATGCTTGCCTTTGTCATAGGTTTACACTTGACACAGGTTAAGCAGAGCTCATGCAAATACATAGAGATAAACTTATCTTAGTACTGTTGATCAAAAAGAGGTTAGTTAGTATATTATTTATTTAATTTGTTGATTTGTGAATGAATATTGATTGCATCATTTAAACGTTAATATGCTTTGTCTATTTTCGTTACATCATTTACAATCTCGTTCATTCATTGTTTATTAGTTTGGTAATTAGAGTACTAGAAAAATTTTGTTTATTTTTAATCTTGTTTAGATCTCTTATCTTAAAACAATTATTTTCACAAGGTTTTTCTTAAACCTTGTAAATTGTATATAACCATTGTACATGAACACTRTTAGTTAATCATTTGTAATCGATTGTTAGAGTTGTAACTTTAGTTAGTTCACATMTTGTAGTTGTTTTAAGATATTAGTTGGCTAACAAAGCCATAAAACCCRTCAGGGTAGATTATCCCAAAGGACTTTGGTTAAATAGGCAACCCTGGTTCAGATCTTCCCTTCTCGTTGATGGTGTGTCATAAACGCCCGTCAACACCCGTAGAGAAAGTATATGTCTTKCATGGTTATATATAGGCGATGACCACGAACCATAAATGTGTCAGTTTATTTAGTTGTCTAAATTTTGAAGCATTACTTTATCAATCTGGGGGTGTAAGCTTGTGAGATGAAAACACAATATGTGTAGGATCAGAGCCTAATCTAAAACCTATGTGTTGATGAAACAAATTCAAATTAAAACAAGAACTAATCTTCTCAATCTGAGGCTGCCAAAGCTTTCATAGGTAGAAAAATAGGTTTTGAGATCTCATGCCTCAAGTGGTTTTCACAATAGTACTTTGTTCACTTGTGGAGTTTGATGATTGAGATATAATTCTAACATGCATGCATCAAATAGAAAGAATCTTTATCTAAATAAAATGAAAAACAACTTGGTCAAGTCTATCTGGGTCATTAACATTCACTAAGGTCCTTATGGAAAACACACAGGCTATAGTGCATTGTTTCAACTCTATCGTTGAAATAATATTATAGAAATACTTCGAAGACCATTCCAATCCTTGCTAAGAGGAAAATTCAGACTTGATTAGAAAACAAACTATACTTAATCAAATGAAATACTTATTGCAATCTAAGAAAAATAAAACTTATAT
>JZKD02S0362679.1:288881-320375 GCA_000966675.3 Picea glauca | reverse complement strand
CTATAGTTTCTCAATTATAATGAATTGTTGAAATAGGGAATTGTGTCCTTCCCAACTTATAACCAAGATGGCCAGACTAGAGTTGAAGCGTATGACCATGATTTATTTCCATATTATTGTAAATTGAAGGGAGATGATATGGTCATCTTGTTGTGACGTTGACGTGGTCTCTTGACATTGTTGAGACATACTCAGTGGAATGTTCGGGTTTATATGAATTAAATTACTCAGAGGTTGTAATGAGGGTTGTTGCTCATTCAAATAATGTTGGGTTGGGTTGTTTCCAGAGTCCTCTTAGCACGCGCCATCCATAAGGGGCGTATTTGTCTTTCTCTTTTATTGATCTTGTTGTATTCGTTAGTTTTCTTTCCTGTATTTATTGGGTGTCAATTATATTTTCAAAGGAGCTGCAAACTGTCATTAACACTTCTACACTAGCAAAAATCCAATAACACCATACAACTAAGGTTGTGACAAAATGTTTACACTACAAAACTGAGATAAAACCCCAAAAAAAAAAATTTAGTAAGGATTTTACAGTGGTATTTTAGCTCAGGTACTAACGGAGGATAGAATCCGCCCAATTCCGCATGTAAGATTGATGTTGGAACTACGATTTGGGCGCTGTGAGAAGTGATTACCCAAAACGAAGCCAAACTGTTTCACCTTGCGTTTTGGTTGCCTTACTGTTCGATTTTTCTTCTATTCTAAACGCCGGTTAATCCTCCGTCTGGAGCTCGGCAAGCGTTACATATGGTAAACTGCTTGAAGGTGAAGCCTTTAGATGAAATCGAATCCATTACAAAACGGTCTTAATGAGGAAGCACATAAATCAATGACCCATTGAACTATGCATGCACAAAATTTGGTGAAGATAGGAGGCACATAAATCTACTGTTCAGATTGTTACTTTCCATTTTAGTGATTAAATTATTATTTTATTTTCATATCGGCATATGTTAAGTAAATCGCACTGCCTTATTTTATTATTGTTATTTAGAATCAATATAACTGCTAGATTTGGAATGATTACGTTCTTACATCATTACATTGTGTTAGGGTAAATATAATACAAGATAAGGCTATGATAACGTTATGGCAACTAGTTATTGCAATGTTACTACATTACACTGAAGTAAGGTATTGCTAATCGTCATAGGAGGGAGTGTATGAATTAACTATGCGAGAGTAGTGTTGCCTTAAGAATTGGAGTGTGAATGCTAGGGTTAATTAACTTATAGAAAATGTCATGGATATTAGTGCCCTGTTAATGTNTATGGTCATCTTGTTGTGACGTTGACGTGGTCTCTTGACATTGTTGAGACATACTCAGTGGAATGTTCGGGTTTATATGCATTAAATTACTCGGAGTTTGTAATAAGGGTTGTTGTTCATTTAAATAATGTTGGATTGGGTTGTTTCCAGAGTCCTCTTAGCACGCGCCATCCATAAGGGGCGTATTTGTCTTTCTCTTTTATTGATCTTGTTGTATTCAGTTAGTTTCTTGGTGTGTTGTGTGGGGCAGGATGTAGACACCTCCATGTTCCTCAGAACAGTCGCCAGCCCTGAGACCTTAAATGGTTAAAAGCGATGGGAACCTGGGCTTGAGCATTGATTATGTGTCTTGGAGGTCCTAACCTTGCAGGGTAGGAAGGGCGGGAGGTCAGTCGTATTTAAGAGTTAGTTTTACTTGTCGTGTGATCATCATTTAGGCATGTGGTTACGTATCGTGCGTCTTGGTCATATTCTTATGTTCATCCTGGTTGCGTCGTATTCGTTGTCAGGTGGCGACGCAGAGTCAAATAGGCTGTGTTGTTGTTCCCTTGTACATACGCACACACCCACTCCCAAAAAAAAAAAAATTGCACCTATCACTAGAATGGATGTCGTAACGAGGCAGTTCATTACATAAGGACAACATCATGCCGAGAGGTGCGCAGCCATTATCAGAGAGAGGAGAAATACTACACAGTGCGAGAATCACTGATTCTCGCATGTGACCCTTGAGTAGGGTGCGAGAACCTCGCACTGAATCCTAAAGGCAGAGTGCGAACCCTACCAATTCTCGTAGGCTGCAGTGAAGTACAGTGCGAGAATGACTGAACATAGTCAAAATTTTGGAAAATGAAGCAAAATTTGAAAAAGCCTCTGGACCCAGAGGGTCTATCAGGATATCTTGAAGACTCAGAGATTGATAAGATAGGATAAACGTAAAACCAGAGCAAATGGCCACAGAAAAACACGAAAATCCACAAAGAAAATGGGATGATCCCCAGTGGAGTCGCCAATTTTGTTATCGGACTAATCGGTAGGTGCAAACACTATATGATCTCCCTAGATCCACCTGGATCTAGAAAAAAATAGGACAGGACATGACTATTTCCCTAAGTTTTGACCATTGAATCAACTAGTAGGAAGGAATAAGTAACATACCTTTATATCTCTTCCTAGGGTATCTGTTGCTCCAGCTTCGCTCTGGTGGTCTCGTGAGATCAAGACCAAGACAAAACAAACCAACCAAAGTGAATATAGCAAAATATATTCAACTATCAACCTATGTGTATGATCAAGGAATTACACAATAAAGTGGAAATAACTTTATGGGAAAGGGACATGCCACTGTATCATATTAATGGAAAGTAAAGATTACAACCTGAGCCTTGATGTTGCAAACTTCCTTTCGATGGCTCTTGGCTCCGACACACACACTTGCTCAATCCTTGTACGAAGAAGATCAAATCCTCTTGGTAGACTTGCTAGGGTCTCCAAGCTACTGTTCAAGCTTCAGTCCTTCAAACAATTCTTTTCACCAATTCTCTAATGAATCTTGCTTAACCTTTTCCATGAGAATTCCCTCAATATATAGGAGAGAATGATTTGGTTACTTGGATAAGAATGATCCCAAAATATCATAGAATCCAGTACTAGGATAACCATTTGAATGCCAACCCATCCTTCTAGAAGATTCCCTTCTATAAACATCAAGAATTCATCTTTTTCCATGCTTTAGGAAGAGTTTGCACCCTAGCAGTTCAACACAATGCAAGAAGTTCGCACTCTGGCTTAAGGCAGCCTGTGAGAATCAGGCATTCTCGCACCCAAATATACGAGCAGCCCGCGAACAATCTTCAAAAATGAGTTTTCTGGGAAGAGATGAAAGTAACTTTTCTCAGGATAAAGTTCTTGTGAAGAGCCTGAGTACACCATCATCGATACATCATCACGAGGACCAAAATCATGGGGAACAACCGCCAGTAAAACAACACCTAATTTTTTTTCGTCATACAACCAGTAAAACAACACATGAATTAGATTCATCATTCATTATAATAGGTCAATTATATTATCTCAATTATAAGTATACAAACTATTCTATTCATGTAGACATAGATCATATGAATATTTAAATTTAATTAAACTGCAAGTTGTGATATATGCAAAGTTGACAATTTTTATATTCGAATAGAGTCTAACTCTACTCTTTAATTTGAAATATCCATATTTCCATCTTATCACTCACATAAAATTTGCTTCTCGTCATTAAATAACATATCCATACACCACCAGTAAAACAACACATGAATTATATTCATCATACCACCAATAAAAAAACATATGAATTAGATTCATCATTCACTATGGCATTAAATGGAAGCACTTCAAGAAGAAATAGATATAAATCAAGGCAATGGAAATGGAAATCGAAAGAATTTATTAACATTTATAATATATTGTAATTTAAAATTATATATCATAACCTATTATTTTCTACTCCAATTTAAAATTGTATATCATAATCTATTATTATGTAGTCCAATTTAAAATTATATATATGGTAATTTATTATGATTCAAAATCCATAATCTATTATTATGTATTCCAATTTAAAATTATATATTTGGTAATCTATTATGATTCAAAATCTATATTAATTTACATGTTGGGAATTCTCAAAATTATTGTTTAAATATATTTTTCCAATGCATGGGAATTAGGGTTTATTTACATATTATTAAAGGTGAGGGTATTATTATGAATTAGGTTAAGCAAGGTATTATTAAAGGTCAGGGTTATTCTATTATTATGAATTACGAAGTGGTTATGTTTTGTTTTCAGCTTCAGAAAGTGTAATTTAACCCAAAGAAAACCCTCTAATTGAATCTTTAATTTTGACAGTGTCTACCTATGTATCTTAGTTTTCTTAATATCCAGGATTTTTTTTCTATATTTTGAAAGCTTATGCTTCACTGTATATAGAGGCACTATAAGGAAAACACCTTGTAGCGGAGGTTATAGCAGAGGTTTTTAGTGTTACAAAATTGACAAAAATTGTCTAAAAAACCTCTGCTAAAACATTTGTTTTGGTAGAGGATGTTTTTGCAGAGTTTATAATAGAACTTCATTATAACTAAAAAAATTTGGGCAACGAGAAGTTTTGGAGAACGTTTTTATAGGCGGTACACTTCATGGTGTATACACATTAGTGCATACTAAAACTTAAAACACCAGTGCTTATATTTCACCAAAAGCATCGGGGCAATCAAAAAAATATTCGGGCATAGGTGCTCTTTGAAATAATAATACACCAGTGCTTTAATAATAACAATGCACCGATCGAATATATGATACCGTGCATCGGTGTGTTACAAAACAAACCCGATCGATGCATGAAATTTAGAATGCACTAATGCAAAAGTATGATACAAAAGCATCGATGCGACGTTTTAATTAAACACATTGGAAGGATTTTATTATTATTATAATTGTTGCTGTTAAAATAGTATTACAACTGGTGATGGTTCATTCTATTACAACACCAGTGCACATTTTATTACAGCACTAGTTCTTTTTAGCATTAAATGCATCGGTGTTCATTTTCTCTTTTAAGAAACATCAACCTGTGACAGTGCAATTTTTTTTTTAATTCCATTGTTCATAAAAAAATTGACATATATCTTATAACAATATTCATATAAATTAAATTTTGAGTAGTGCATTTGTATATGATGTTTGGATTAACTTTGTATATCATCATATTTCACATCTCTTCATTATAATATTTAATCATCCATATATTTAATTAACAATGTAACATTTCACAATGACATTGGACAACACAATAGAATAAAATAAAACATATTTTATTATATATGAATAAGAAGCTCTTTGTCATACAAAATGAGACACTTATTGGTAACCCCTTGTCTTTCAATTGGGACACTATGCCCATTACATTAAACAAAATGTCTAATTTTCATAGACAATTATTTAAAAAATACAACAGCTTGCATTAATATCCAAATATATTGATAACCATTCTTTGTTTGAACTGTTGTTAGTGCTCGAGCTACTTCCATGACTTGGGTTATTTGGCCGATTTTTTTGTCGATTTCCTTGATTATTTTCCTCTTATTCAAGTTCCATATACAAAATAAAAATAAAGTGTAGTGAGTGTATCTACATTGGTGAGAATAATGAAAATTGAAATAAATAATATACATGAATGTAAATTGAAAAGCGACATACCATACAAAGAATTGATTCATGAATGATACACATTCTTTCAAAACCAAATCTCATTCCTTCTATCAACAACTTTTATGTTGGCACATTTCCATACTTTGTTTCCTGCAAGTTTTATACCCCATAATAAGCCATAGATTTAATAGAAATGATGTCTTTCATTCCATTAATTAAAATGAGAGAAGTAAAACAACATAGATACTTACAAATTTCACAATTAATTTTTTATATGCCAACATATACTTAGAATGCATACTTAACCCAATGTCAATCAATTCTTATGATGGCTCTTCTATGTATGTTAGCACCTGTCTGAAGACATTCAAGGATGGCTTCTGCCAAACAACTTAAAATATACAAAAATGAAATCTTAAGTTGTTATAAGGAAATAACAATTACTCACAAACTTTGCTATCAACCATTTTCTTCCTTGTCGTCTTGTTTTATGTGCTGAATGTGTTCCATTTGGTTTTCTTTTCTGCAAGAAAATACTTCAAAATTAATATTTAATGCTAAATTATTTATTTATATGTACCTAATAGAAAATTTCATTGATTTCATACATTTGAAGCAAGTTGTTGTTGACACGACTCCTCTTGCGTTGCAATTATGTCCATTTCTTTGACCATCTCCTTGTACACTTTTTTGGAAATTCCTATTGGTATATTTTGGATATCAACTCATTGATCCTTTGAGATTTTCATAATCTTCCTGAAAAATTTTACATGACCATAAACTATTTTAATATTGAAATATGAAAACTAAAAATAACAACATTGATATTAATAAAGGAATGCTTTGTAGTAATATATACATATTCTAGAAAATAATTTTTAGGAATATTATTTTTTGAATGATTTTTTGTTGTCGTTGTATGTTTTTTCTATTACAACTCTGACAGGTCTCAATGACCATTGCTTTGGAAACGCTTCCTATAGTTTAGATATAACCTATTTCTTGAAAATCATTGAATTTATTTATTTATTGTAAGTGGAAAGTAAGTCTATACATTCATTCCACTATATCCCTCATAGTTTTGTAAAAGTTTTCCCCCCTTTCATTAACCTCCAACACCACTCCAAATGAGCTAAGGGCCAATTCATCATCATTCACATATTCTATAATTTTGTAAATGGTGTCGTCAAGTTAATGTAGATGTTAATTGGTGTTGTATTTGTCATAAGTATAGTTGTACTTTGGAATAGGTTATGTTATGTTTACCATTTAAGATATTTTCAAAATGGTTGGATTTTGGATACCATATTTTATGTACTTACAACCATAATATTTTTTAAGTAAAATTTCATTTTGTTTTAAGGATATCGACCACATATTATCATATTGTTTAGAGGTCTATCTATTCAATAATTGTTGTTCATATGTTGCAATGTCACATATTTATTCAAATACCTATACCAAACATAACCTTTATTAGTCTTGAAATGTTGATATGTGTCATTCAACGCAACTTAATCACTTTATTAATTTTTAATTGTCATAGTATTATTGATATGAAATTCCTTTTTCTTTTATACATGTCAACAATAGATTATTTCCCCATCCTACTATGTTTTTGGTCTCCATATGTTGTAATGTCTTATGTTATTCATATGTTTACACCAAACATAACCTTTATTTATCTTCAAATGTTGATACAAGTCTTTCCATTCAAGTTATTTATCTTTTTACATTAAAATTGTCTCTATTTGGATTAGTATAAAATTTGACTTCTGAATTTATGAATGTTAAACATAATCTCATGGATTTTTAATGTTTTATTTTATGTGAAACTCTCGTAGTTATAAAATATTGATGTCAACATCATAAAATTAATATTGTCCATAGTTGGTCATCTGACATACTATTTAAAGTATACTATAAGACCAAACTCAAACATACCATTTTTTTCTCTCTTTAAATGTCTCAAATAATATTCATTTAATGACAATCGATTTTTTTTCTTTAAATTACCAATATATTACATGGTTTTATAGTTAACCTTTTGAAATATAACTATTCAAATCTCACTTTATGAAATACCATTAGTATTCAATTCTACAATAATATTGCTTTGATATGTTGCAATGGGATTTTTTCTTAACTCATTCTCCTCTCTTTTTTCCTCTGAAATTGTGACAATCTTCTATAACATTTCTCTTTACTCAATCATATTATTCTTCATTACGCAATATAACCCTCATGGAAAGACACAAATTTAAACCCTCAAGGGTAAACATAAATTTATAAAACCCTTCATGTAATTTTGCAATGTCATTAAATCTGACATTTCCTTCCATGCACATCTTAATGTGACGTTCACGTGTAAACCTTGGTATGTTACAAAACTCTTTCCTTTGTCACATTGTGACGAACATTGTAATGTCGCAATATTACACACATATACCTGATGTCTCTATGTGATGAAACATAGCACCACAGTGTCATATACGTGCATATCCTCACATCGCAATGTGACGTTCATGATGAAACCTTGTTATGTACAAATCTCTTTCATTTGTCACATTGCGATGAACTTTGTAATGTCACAATACTATGCACATAGAAATCACATTTCTATGTGTCATATACACACATATCCTCACGTCACATTGTGACAAATATTTCAAAATGTCAAAATGTGATGAACAAAACGAATTGTCAGAATGTGTTGTTCAAAACTCTAATGTCACAACATGACAAACATTTCCCAACATTGCAATGACACGAACATTTCCCAATGTCGCAATGTGATGAGTATAACTCGCTATGGGAGTGTGACAAACCTATTGGAACACAATAATGTGACAAACAAAAACTCTTCGTCCCAATGTCTTCAACATAATGCTTTAGTAATGTATTAATACTTTAATAATGTGTTATTAATATATTACTTTATTATTACTTTACTATTGTATTAATACTTTAACAATATATTATTTAATAATGTGTTAATATGTTTATTAATTAATATATTTCATTAATACATTACATTATACAATAATGTATAAATATTTTATTTATACATTACATTAATGTTTTAATTATTTAGTACATTCATGCATTAACACATTAATATATTTATGTATTAATATATGAATATTTTAGTACTAAAACATTATCAATATATTTTTACTTTATTAATGTATTAAAACTTTATTAATATATGAATAATGTTTTATTGTATTAATAATTTAATGTATTTATCTAAAAATGTATTATTAATGTATTTTTACTTTATTTATGTAATACTAATATTTTATTACTTTAAAGTATTATTATACTTTAATACTTTATTAATGTATGGATGCTTTATTAATGTATTAATTAATAATATTTTAATATTTTTTTAATTTATTCATACTTTATAAATATATTAATTATTTAACTAATACTTTAATGATTAATGTATAAATTTATTTTTATTAATTAATTATGCCGAAGGCATTCTTGTAAGGGGGTATTTTGTAACATCTTGTTCTGGCGCACTGAGAAGACTTATTCTTTGAGGACACTTGCTCACAAGTGATCTAGACTATTATGATATTAAAACATTTGTCCTTGATTATGATGCGTTATGGTAGATGGCATGATGTTTTACTGCATTGACATAGACAAGTGCTATTGACTCAATTTTACTGAGTGTGCAGGGTTTTGGACCTTGAGGATGCAGAGGCATCGACGAAACCCCTTGGACTCCAGATCGAGTTAGGGAGTGTGTTATTGGGGTTTGATGGTTTTACTATGATTTTAGTACATTTGATTAGATGATATGATGTGGACATGTTCTGACATGATTGTTGATGATGTAGGTTGACAATAGCTTGCTGACCAGACTCACATATGGAGTAAAGGGGCCACACAAACGACTACCAGAGAGGTTGAGGGAGAGGTGTGGACAGCAGCCCTGCCACAGCCTACTAGCACTCCCATCGTGGCTCGAACTGTAGGTTAACGATTACCTAGTCCGAGAGGAACCACGATGTTGTGAGGGTAGACTGTGACAGTCACTCATGATGATTCTAAGGGGCGCGCAATAAGGTGGGGGCCTTATTTCTTAGAAGCCCTTAGTCTCCCACAAGTTCACCTGGTGGAGTGTTGACTCTAGGGGTTATTGATGTCTACCAATCAATCAAGAGGCGAGTGGCACCCTTGGAGAACGTGGTGCATCCTGAAGGGCACGTCGCACAAAAGAAACACAAGAGGCGAGTGGCACCCTTAGAGCACGTGGTGCGTTCTAAAGGGCACGTTGCGCAAAAGAAGCACTAGAGGTGAGTGGAACCCTTGGAGCATGTAGTGCATCCTTAAGGGCACATCGTGTTGATGATGTTAAAGGAACGAACCTAGATGGCCTAAGACCAATATCTCATTAAGAAATTAAAAAAAAAACAACTTCCCTAATTAAAATGTCACCTAGTTCAGAATCTATGTCCTAAGTCTAAAACTTCGCTAGAGGTAAAATTTTGTCTACCCTTAAGAAAAATACATTTTAAAAATAAAATAATAAATTTTAAACTAAAAACCACTTAAGTAATAGTGTGGAATTCATAAATTTTTGGATAAAATGAAGAGAGTAAGAACTTAATTAAAACTTGTGGATATCAAAGGTAAAGAAGAAATAAATTATTTAACTTGTAAAAGTGTAAAAAGATATTAAATTAATAATAAAAGGAAAAGAGTAAATAGTGCAACTGCCATTTTGGCTCTAATAAAAATGAGAAAGAAGGGAATAATAAAAATTAAAAAACTAAGGAATGGAGGAAACAGAATAAGGGAAAGAGGGGAACTTTTGGTAAAACGTGAGGTCAACATAGTAAAGAATCTACAATTAAGAACCTTCTAATTTGAACTAAATTAGCAACTTCATTTTAGGGAAAGTATTTAAACCTGTGAGGGAATCTGGGAACACCTAGGAGTAATTTTAGGAGAAACTCTAGGTGGGTGAGGGAAATAAGACAATTTAATAAATTAAAGAAAATAGTTAATGGAGAAATGTGGGGGATGAATGACACTTGTGCGAAGGAGAATATTTAGAAGATTTTTATTAAAACTTAATTTAAATGTGATTTAGGGAAAGATGGAAGTTCTAAATAAAAGAAAGGGAAGAGAAGGAAGAAGGGGATCAGATGTTAGAGTAACATTACGCTGTTGGATTTGTGACTTGACTGATTACTTGTGGGGAGTTGGGATTTCCTAGCTCGGATAGGAGTGGTAGTTCGGCCTTGCGAGGCGAGCTGGGAGCTAGACGTACCATCTGGATAGTGTGTGGCCCCTTTGTGGCTCGGGGGGCTAAGGGGAAAGCAGAGTACCCCTAGTGTTGGTTGAGAGGTACCGGTGAAGTCTCGGCAGTCGACGAGCAGGAGCGACACAGAGCTCAAGTGTGGGATAGCGTCTTCAGGTTATTCGCCATCAGTCACAGGTATGCAGGTGTGTTTGTTTGTTTAAGAATAAAAGGAAAATTGTTTAAAGTTGTATATGAATCCTTATGATGATGATTGATGTGTTGAATTTTGGATCACCTCGTTTCCTTGTTGTTTTCTGTGCCTAGAATGTTATAACCCCGCAATCCTTTCGATGATTTATCTTTGGGTCTGGCATTCTCTTACTTTTGGCTGCAATTTCTTATTGGTGTTCTTTAGGCGTTTATAAATTACGATCGGTGTTTATATCTGACTGTGTGCATTTGTTTTAATGTGGACATTTATATATGATTGTGGACGTTTATAGCTGATTGTGGGCATTTTTATATATGGCTATGGGCATTTTGTAATAATGGGGGCGTTTATATATTACTGTGGGAATTTTGTATTGTTGTAGGCATTTATAAATTATGGTGGGCATTTTAATATATGGCTATGGGCATTTTGTAATAATGGGGGCGTTTATATATTACCGTGGGAATTTTGTATTGTTGTAGGTGTTTATAAATTATGCTGGCCGTTTTTATATATGGCTATGGGAATTTTGTAATAATGGGGGTGTTTATATATTACTGTGGACATTTTGTATTGTTGTAGGCATTTATAAATTATGGTGTGTGTTTTTATATATGGCTATGGGAGTTTTGTAATAATGGGGGAATTTATATATTACTGTGGACATTTTGTATTGTTGTAGGCGTTTATATATTACTGTGGGCATTTTGTATTACAATAGGTGTTTATAAATTATGGTGGGCTTTTTTATATATGACTGTGGGCGTTTTGTTTTAATGTGAGATTTTATATATGACTGTGGACGTTTATATCTAACTGGGGACATTTTTAAATATGGCAATGAGTGTATTGGCATTTTCGTTTTGTAAAATTTGTTCAGAGAATTCGTTCTGACAATGAGTGTATTGGCATTTCCATTTTTGTAAAATTTAGTTTTGAGAATTCGTTCTGGCAATGAGTGTATTGGCATTCCGTTTTTGTAAAATTTAGTTATGAGAATTCATTATGGCAATGAGTGTATTGGCATTTTCAATTTGTAAAATTTGTTCTGAGAATTCGTTCTAGTAATGAGTGTATTGGCATTCTGTTTTTGTAAAATTTAGTTCTGAGAATTCGTTCTGGCAATGAGTGTATTGGCATTTTCGTTTTGTAAAATTTGTTCTGAGAATTCATTCTGGCAATGAGTGTATTGGCATTTCCGTTTGTAAAATTTAGTTCTGAGAATGTGTTCTAGCAATGAGTGTATTGGCATTTCCATTTTTGTAAAATTAGTTCAGGGAATTCGTTTTGCAATGGGTGTCGGGCATTTTCGTTTTGTATTGTTGTGTAAATTCCTCTCTGGCAACCTCCGTCCCTGGCAAACAATGTTCTCCCTCCTTAAACTGTCATTGATTTCTAGATTGTCTCATAACATATGCACATTGATTTATCTAATTTTTGGATTGTCTCTTAATCATAGGCACAATGTTTTATCCTTATTTTCTGGATTGTTTCTAATTGTATTCACTGGTGTACCCGCAAGGATTTTAAATAACTTTTACTTGAAAACAATCCCATGCTTACGGTGACACCCTTTCTTTTGATTATGCATTAACAACGTTTCAACTCTTTCATATAGGGTAAATTCTCAGCTTTATATTTTGGTTTACAGTGACAACTATCCTTTGTTAATCTTGCTGCTTCCTTTTACCTTTATCCCTTTTGGATACTTACAGGTGTAGTAAAACTTATATCCCTTGCCTCAGCCCTCAATTATTTATTAATACCAAAGATAGGCCGATAAGATATCCACTGTCTCGTATGTTTTCCCCCTTTTTCTCTATAAATTTTATTTGGATAGATCTTAATATCGTTATTCCACCGTTATCTTTTGTTTTAACTTTTAATTTTTTCTAGCATGTTATATGGGGCATCGAAAATGCACATGATCTATCAAGTGTAGAGTTTCATTATTATTGGATGAAGGGTATGGATATTGTAGAACCTTTTTAGATATCTTTGCATGATTATGAGATGGTTTAAGATTTTTAAAATGATTATTATAATTAGATTGATGAAGTGTTTCCTTAATTAATAATAATAATAATAACAATTATTAATATCATTGTTACTATTATCCTTACCAGTGGGATGAGGAATTTGTGTGTAAAGGTTGTTAATATATACACAATTTAATTCCTTGAACATTGTTGTATATATTCCTCATAATTATTGGTTAGTGATTTAAATTAGAATTTTTATAACAACAATAACATTTTAAGGTAAATTGATTTAGATGGAACTATGATGACTCTTGAAAAATTAAAATTCACAAAGGAAATTGTTACAAGGTGGATTTAGATTGTGCCTTATGATATTATGCGCTTTAGACATGCATTGCAGGGCTCGTAGCGGAGGTTGGAATAATCTGTGTTAATTTCCTTACTGGCTTTATTAATTATCATTGTCTTGTAATGTGATTTTTATTCTTGCAAAGTTATTGTAACTTAAAATGAAATGGTGTTGTCATTTCATGGCAATGATATTATAGTTTTATTGTTATGGATAACACATAAGATGTAAGGTGATTGTTATTTTTGCAAAGTTAATGTGATATAAATGTAATGTGTTTATTATTTCATGGCAACGTCACTATAATTTTTATTGTTATTAATAAACATATATGGTGGAATGTCCTTGAATTAAGTACAATACATTATTCTGAGTTAGTAAATGAGGGTTGTTGTTCATTTAAATAATGTTGTACTTGGTTGGTAAACCTTCTATGTGCTTGGTCTGCTTGTGTCGGGCGGGATGTAGACACTTCCATGTTCCTCAGAACAGTCGCCAGCCCTGAGACCTTAAATGGTTAAAATTGATGGGAACCTGAGCTTGATTGTTGCTTATGTGTCTTGGAGGTCGTAACCATTGCAGGTAGGACGGGCGGGTAGCCAGTCTTACTTATTGTCGATTGATTGTCGTTAAATGCATGCAGTTACTTGTTGTGCGTATTATGTCATCTTGTTGTGTTCATCATGGTTTGCATATTGTTCATCATCGGGTGGCGACACAGAGTCGAATGTGTTTGTTTCCCTTGTACACATGTGCACACACTTTTAAAAGAAAAAAAAAAATCACTTGGTATATGAGGTTTGTCGTCGTAACGAGGAGGGTGTCACATATGGTATCAGAGCGGGTTCGACCCACGACTTGGGATCACTACGGCTTTCGTTGACATGATTTGATTATACTGTTGTTGATCGAGTTGATTGTGTGCGTGCAGGTAATCATGGTTGGAGGACGCCGCAGAGGCAGATGACGGGGTGCTAGGGGAGGAGGCACGATGCCTCTAATAACATCCATGCCTGAGGGGTCTAACCCCCAGGGAGACGAGCAGGTTCTCGGGCAGGAGAAGATAGAAATTGGCGATGTAGTCGGGATGATGAGATCCTTTCAGCGCATGTCCGAGGCATTGATCCGTCATTTGGATAGAGATGAGGCCAGAGCATCGACACTTGCTAAGGTTCCACTGTGCGCACTGGTCGTTACTAGTAGCATTCACCGTGAACACGAGAAGGTAAAATTTCTCGAGTTCTTTGGTGCCCCGGACGATGCAGCCACCGAGGCATGGTTGGAGAATATGGCGATGTGCTTCGCACTTCGCGATTATACCTTCAACATGAAGGTCTGCATGGTGGTCTTTCAACTGAAGGGGAGCACTATTCTATGGTGAAAGATGCTCCTACCATAGTTGAACATGGTCGTTGAAGATGTGTCATGGGAACTATTCAAGGAACGGTTCCGAGAGAGGTACCTTTCAGAGGAATTCATCGAGCGTCAGCTCAATGAGTTCAATGCCTTAGGACAGGGAGGTCATATGATGCCCGAGTACGAGGCAAGTTTTATGGAACTGCTCCGGTATGCTCTGCACCTTAACACAGAGAAACTTAAGGTTAACAGGTTTGTATTCAGCCTTAACATAAGCTCGCGTGAAAAGGTTAGGATTTTGATGCCTCAAACCTTGCACGATGCCGTCCAAAAGACCCTCATAGTAGAGGAGGAGCTTATCAGTGGGTGTCAGACTAGGACTCTAGCGAGACCAGCAAGGAAGGTTTCATCTGGAACACGACAGCACCAGACACCAGCAAGACATACGTCGGGATATCATGGCTTCCAGAGGGGATCCACTTTCACCACACCCTGGTGACCGCCGCCTCATCAGCGGACACCTTACTGAGAACCACAGCATCAACAACAGTGTCACCCGCAACAACAACAATTTAGGCATGTTTAGCAGAACAAACTAGGGTTCCAGGCCAGTGGGACTTCATCTTCTACTTCAAGCACCAGGACTACTGGGTCGAAGAAGGCATGTTGGATGTGTGGGGAGCCACACTACCAGCACGGCTTTCCTGTGGAGAGGACAAGAGCATCTGGATCAGCCGAACCCACTACTGTGGGAGATATGGGCAAGGCCCATTGGATTCATGTAGCGGTGAATAACCACCAGGAAGAGAATCAGTCGACTATGCTTGAGACGACAGGTACTGTCGCTGACCAGACCCTTAGTATTTTGATAGACCCAGGTGTTACTGAGATTTTCATTTCTGGTGCAACGCTAAAAAAGATTAAGGTAAAGGAAGTCGAACAAGACGATTTTAGCTTCATAGAGATGGCTTCGGAAGCCAAACAAAAGGTTAGAGGAAAGGTTACGGGCTATGCCCTTAACATGGGAGAGTTTGTCATGAGGGTCAACTTGTATGTCACAATCTTAGGATCTTATGATGTCGTGATTGGTATGGATTGGTTGGAATCGCATGAGGCGATACCCAACTGTAAGATGAAACATTTAACCTTGGTTGATGACGAAGGACAAAGACATGTGATTTTAGGACAGAACCAGAGAGTTTCCCTGAGGTTCATCTCTTCCTTACAGTTACAGAGGAGTATGCACAAGAGGTGCAAGCTCTATGTGATCCTTGCGCTAAATGAAAAGGGAGTAGTGGAAGGTATAGAACACCTTCCGGTGGTGAAGGAGTTTGCAAATGTATTTCCAGAGGAATTACCTGGGATTCCATCAGAAAGGGAATTGGAGTTTACCATAGACCTGAAATCGGGGACCAAACCGATAGCAAGAACGCCTTGTCGGATGTCAACCCCGGATTTGCAAGAGTTGAAAATGCAACTAAAGGAGTTGTTGGACCTAGGACTGATATGTCCTAGTGTGTCACCATGGGGTGCACCTATTATTTTCATTCGAAAGAAGGATGGATCGTGGAGGCTTTGCATTGACTACCGTCAACTGAACAAGACTACGATCAAGAATCAATATCCCTTGCCAAGAACTGATGATCTGTTCGATCAAATGAAGGGTGAAACGGTGTTCCTAAGACCACCTTTAAGACGAGGTTTGGACACTATGAGTTTATTGTTTTACCGTTTGGACTGACAAACGCCCCAGGGGTATTTATGAGTTTGATGAACAGGGTGTTCCACGAGTACTTGGACAAGTTCGTCTAAGTATTCATTGATGATATTTCGATCTACTCTCGGATGACGGAGGAGCATGAAGAGAAATTGTGCATGGTACTGCAATGTCTGCGAGAGAATAAATTTTACGGGAATTTATCCAAATGCTCTTTTTACCAATCGAGGATTCACTACTTGGGGCATGTCATCTCCGGCGAAGGTATCATCATGGATCCAGCCAAGGTCGAGGCTATTATGGAATGGACTACGCCGACAAATGTCACAGAAGTGCATAGATTTATGGTTTTAGCAGGATACTATCGACGATTTGTCGAGGGATTTTCGAAGATAACAAATCCGATCACGGAATTGCAAAAGAAAAACAAGAAGTTTGTTTGGATCGAGAAATGCGTGGAAGAATTTCAGAGGCTTAAAGAGTTGTTGAAAACAACGTCGATACTAAAGGTCCCTAACATGGACATGGACTTCTTGGTATGCATAGACGCATCCAAGGAAGGTTTAGGCAGAGTCTTGATGCAAGATGGACGAGTGATTGCTTACAGTTCGAGGAAACTGAGAAGGCATGAGGATAACTACGCGATGCACAATTTGGATTTATTAGCCATAGTATATACCTTGAAGGTTTGGAGACACTACCTTGTTGGACACAAATTTGAACTAAAGACTGGTCATTGTGGACTACAACACTTTTTTACGCAAAGAAACCTGAACGCGCGACAACGGTGTTGGTCAGAATTTCTTAGTGAGTATGACTTTGAGATTACTTAAATAAAGGGAACAATGAATCGAGTGGTGGATGCTTTGATTTGGAGACCACGCATCTTTTCGGTGTTACCTCTTCAGATGAATCTACGTGAGAAGATTCTCACTTTACAGCGTGACGATGACTGGTACAAAGAGGTCGAGGGTTTTTTCAGACAAAACACAATGATGGTGCCATGATACGAGGGATTTTCTTTTGATAGGAATGGTTTATTGAGGTTTAGAAGTCGAATTTACATACCGCCTAACGACGAGTTGACGATGTTGATCCTGAGCGAAGCTCATAGAGCAGTTTACATGGCTCACCCTGGAGTCACAAAGATGAGGGCATACCTTAAACCCTTATTCTTCTAGAAGGGAATGAAGACCGACATAGTCAACTATGTGGCCAGATGTCTAGAGTGTCAGCAGGTAAAGGATGAACATAGACACCCAGCAGGATTACTTCAACCACATGCCATCCCTGAATCGAAATGGGAGGTTTTTTCGATGGATTTTATTATTGGATTGCCACTGACAGCAATGAGACATGACTCGATTTTTGTAGTAGTAGACACTCTGACGAAGAGTGCTCACTTTATTTCTGTGTGTACAACGTATCAGGAACCTGACATAGCGAGAGTTTTCATCAGTGAGATTGTGAGGCTGCATGGCGTGCCTAAGAAGATTATATCCGATCGAGGATCGATGTTTAGTGGATGATTTTGGACAAGTTTCCAAGAGGCCTGGGGAACCCAACTTAACTTTAGTACTGCGTATCACCCAGAGACTGACAAACAAACCGAATGAACGAACCAAACCTTGGAAGACATGTTGCGCATGTACGTGATGGACCAACAAAAGTGTTGGAAGGAATTCTTGCCACTAGTAGAGTTTGCTTACAACAATAGTTACTAGAGCACCATTAAGATGGAGCCTTTCAAGTTTCTTTATGGTCGACCATGTCAGATTCCCTTGAGTTGGGATTGGCTTTAAGATAGGGTCCTAGTGGGACCAGAAGAGATCCAATAAATGGAAGAGCAAATGCAAACCATAAGACAAAGGATTAAAGAAGCGAAGGATTGACAGAAGAGTTATGTCGATGCGCACCGAGTCGACCGTACTTATGAGGTCGGAGATAGAGTCTTCTTGTGGGTTAAACCGCATAAGAGTTCGATCAAGTTTGGAAAGGGAGATAAACTCTCTCCTAGGATCGTGGGACCTTTTGAGATTGTGGAGAGAAAGGGGCCCATGGCCTATCGACTAGCCTTGCCTGATTCCTTGAGGCGTATGCACGATGTTTTTCGTGTATCTGTTTTGAGACATTATATTAGTGATCCTACACATGTGATTGACATGAGTTCCTTGCAGGTATCGGACAAGGGAGCTCTCACGGCTAAGCCAATCTGCATCTTAGATCACCGCGTTCGACAATTACGACATCGAATGGTAGATCAGATCAAGGTCCAGTGGGACAATTATAGTCCGCACTCAGCGACCTAGGAGGACGCATATGATATGGGCCAACAGTTTCCATTTTTGTTTGATAGATAGACTTATGATACTGTGATACACTTATTTCAGCACTTATACTATGAAACTTCGGGATGAAGTTTAGACCAAGAGGGGGTGTGTGTAACATCCCGCTCTAGCGCACTGAGAAAACTTATTATTTGAGGACACTTACTCGCAAGTGACCCAAACTATTATGATATTAAAACATTTGTCCTTGATTATGATGCGTTATGGTAGATGACATGATGTTTTACTGCATTGACATAGACAGGTGCTATTGACTCGGTTTCACTGAGTGTGCAGGGTTTTGGACCTTGAGGATGCAGAGGCATCGGTGGACCCCCTTGGACTCTGGATCGAGTCAGAGAGTGTGCTATTGGGGTTTGATGGTTTTACTGTGATTTTAGTATGTTTGATTAGATGATAAGATGTGGACATGTTCTGACATGATTGTTGATGATGCAGGTTGACGATAGCTTACTGACCAAACTCACATATGGAGAAAAAGGGGCCACAGACACGACTACCAGAGAGGTTGAGGGAGAGGTGTGGACAACAACCCTGCCATAGCCTACTAGCACTCCCGCCATGGCTCGAACTGTAGGTTAACGATTACCTAGTTCGAAAGGACCCATGATTCCATGAGCGCAGACTGCGAAAATCGCTCATGATGATTCTAAGGGACGCGCAATAAGGCGGGGGCCTTATTCCTTAGAATCCCTTAGTCTCCCACAAGCTCACCTGGTGGAGTGTTGACTCCAGGGGTTATTGATGTCTACCAATCAATCAAGAGGCGAGTGGCACCCTTGGAGCACATGGTGCATCCGAAAGGGCACGTCGCGCAAAAGAAACACAAGAGGCGAGTGGCACCCTTGGAGCACGTGGTGCGTCCTGAAGGGCATGCCGTGCAAAAGAAACACTATAGGGGAGTGGCACCCTTGGAGCACGTAGTGCGCCCTGAAGGGCACGTTGTGTTGATGATGTTAAAGGAACGAACCTAGATGGCCTAAGACCAATATCTCATTAAGAAATTTTAAAAGAACAACTTCCCTAATTAAAATGTCGCCTAGTTCAGAATCTAAGTCTTAAGTCTAAAACTTTTCTAGGGGTAAAATTTCGTCTACCCTTAAGAAAAATACCTTATAAAAATAAAATAATAAATTTTAAACTAAAAACCACTTAAGTAATAGTGTGGACTTCATAAATTTTTGGGTAAAATGAAAAGAGTAAGAACTTAATTAAAATCTGTGGATATCAAAGGTAAAGAATAAATAAATTATTTAACTTGTAAAAGTGTAAAAAGATATTAAATTAATAATAAAAGGAAAAGAGTAAATAGAGAAACTGCCATTTTGGCTCTAATAAAAAGGGGAAAGAAGGGAATAATAAAAATTAGAAAACTAAGGAATGGATGAAACATAATAAGGGAAATAGGGGAACTTTTGGTAAAAAGCAAGGTCAACATAGTAAAGAATCTGCAATTAAGAACCTTCTAATTTGAACTAAATTAGCAACTTCATTTTAGGGAAAGTATTTAAACCTGTGAGGGAATCTCGGAACACCTAGGAGTAATTTAGGAGCAACTCTAGGTGGGTGAGGGAAATAAGACAATTTAATAAATTAAAAAAAATAGTTAATGGAGAAACGTTGGGGATGGATGACACTTGTGCGAAGGAGAATATTTAGAAGATTTTTATTAAAACTTAATTTAAATGTGATTTAGGAAAAGATGGAAGTTCTAAAAACTCTATAAAATAAAGGGAAGAGAAGGAAGAAGGGGATCGACTGTTAGCCTAACATTACACTGCCAGATTTGTGACTTGAATGATTACTTGTGGGGAGTTGGGATTTCCCAACTTGGATAGGAGTGGTAGCTCAGCCTTGCGAGGCGAGGTGGGAGCTAGACGTACCATCTAGATAGTGTGTGGCCCCTTTGCAGCTCGGGGGGCTAAGTGGGAAGTAGAGTACCCCTAGCGTTGGCTGGGAGGTACTAGTGAGGTCTCGACGGTCAGTGAGCGGGAGCGGCACGGAGCTCAAGTGCGAGATAGCATCTTCAGGTTATTCGTCGTCGGTCACAGGTACGCAAGTGTGTTTGTTTGTTTAAGAATAAAAGGAAAATTGTTCAAAGTTGTATATGAATCCTTATGATGATGATTGATGTGTTGAATTTTGGATCATCCCGTTTCCTTGTTGTTGTTTTATGCGCCTAGACTGTTATAACCCTGCAATCCTTTCGATGAGTTATCCTTGGCTCCGACATTCTCTTACTTTTGGCTGCAATTTCTTATTGGTGTTCTTTAGGTGTTTATAAATTACCGTGGGCGTTTATATCTGACTGTGGGCGTTTGTTTTAAGGTGGACATTTATATATGACTGTGGACATTTATAGCTGACTATGGGCGTTTTTATATATGGCTATGGGCGTTTTGTAATAATTGGGGAATTTATATATTACTGTGGGCATTTTTTATTGTTGTAGGCGTTTATAAATTATGGTGGCCGTTTTTATATATGGCTATAGGTATTTTGTAATAATGGGGCCATTTATATATTACTGTGGGCATTTTGTATTGCTGTAGGCATTTATAAATTATGATGGGCATTTTTATATATGGCTATGGGCGTTTTGTAATAATGGGGGCGTTTATTTATTACTGTGGGCGTTTTGTAATAATGGGGGCATTTATAAATTATGGTGGGCATTTTTATATATGTCTATGGGTGTTTTGTAATAATGGGGGCGTTTATATATTACTGTGGGCATTTTGTATTGTTGTAGGCGTTTATATATTACTGTGGGCATTTTGTATTACTGTAGGCATTTATAAATTATGGTGGGTGTTTTTATATATGATTGTGGGTGTTTTGTTTTAATGTGGGCATTTATATATGACTGTGGGAATTTATATCTGACGTGGGGCATTTTTAAATATGGCAATGAGTGTATTGGCATTTTCGTTTTGTAAAATTTGTTCTGAGAATTCATTCTAGAAATGAGTGTATGGGAATTTTTGTTTTTGTAAAATTTAGTTCTGAGAATTCGTTCTGGCAATGAGTGTATTGGCATTCCACCTTTTGAAAATTTAGTTATGAGAATTTGTTCCGGCAATGAGTGTATTGGCATTTTGATTTTGTAAAATTTGTTCTAAGAATTCGTTCTGGCAATGAGTGTATTGGCATTCCATTTTTGTAAAATTTGGTTCTGAGAATTCGTTCTGGCAATGGGTGTATTGGCATTTTCGTTTTGTAAAATTTGTTCTGAGAATTCGTTCTGGCAATGAGTGTATTGGCATTTCCATTTGTAAAATTTAGTTCTGAGAATGTGTTCCGGCAATGAGTGTATTGGCATTTCCGTTTTTCTATAAATTAGTTCAAAGAATTCGTTCTGCAATGGGTGTCGGGCATTTTCATTTTGTATTGTTGTGTAAATTCGTCTCTGGCAACCTATGTCCCTGGAAAACGAAGTTCTCCCTCCTTAAACTTTCATTGATTTTTGGATTGCCTCATAACATATGCTTAACGATTTCTCTAATTTTTGGATTGTCTCTTAATTATAGGAACAACGTTTCATCCCTATTTTCTGGATTGTTTCTAATTGTATGTACTGGTGTACCCGCAAGGATTTTAAATAACTTTTACTTGACAACAATCCCATATAGGGTAAATCCAAGTCCTTCATATAGGGTAAATTCCCAGCTTTATATTTTGGTTTACGGTGATAACTATCCTTTTTTAATCTTGTTGCTTCCTTTTACCTTTATTCCTTTTGGATATTTACAGGTGTAGTAAAACTTTTATCCCTTGCCTCAACACTCAATTATTTATTAATACCAAAGATAGGCCGATAAGATATCCACTGTCTCGTATGTTTTCACCCTTTTTCTCTATAAATTTTATTTGGATAGATCTTAATATCGTTATTCCACCGTTATCTTTTGTTTTAACTTTTAATTTATTCTAGCATGTTATATGGGGCATCGAAAATGCACATGATCTATCAAGTGTAGAGTTTCATTATTATTGGATGAAGGGTATGAATATTGTAGAACCTTTTTAGATATCTTTGCATGATTATGAGATGGTTTAAGAGTTTAAAAATGATTATTATAATTAGATTGGTGAAGTGTTTCCTTTATTAATAATAATAACAATTGTTAATATCATTGTTACTATTATCCTTACTAGTGGGATGAGGAATTTGTGTGTAAAGGTTGTTAAGATATACACGATTTAATTCCTCTGACATTGTTGTATATATTCCCCATGATTATTGGTTAGTGATTTAAATTAGAATTTTTATAACAACAATAACATTTTAAGGTAAATTGATTTAGATGGAACTATGATGACTCTTGAAAAAATAAAATTCACAAAGGAAATTGTTTCAAGGTGGATTTAGATTGTACCTTATGATATTATGCGCTTTAGACATGCATTGCGGGGCTCGTAGTGGAGATTGGAATAAGCTGTGTTAATTTCCTTAATAGCTTTATTAATTATCATTGTCTTGTAATGTGATTGTTATTCTTGCAAAGTTATTGTAACTTAAAATGAAATGGTTCTATCATTTTATGGAAATGATATTGTAGTTTTATTGTTATGGATAACACATAAGATGTAAGGTGATTGTTATTTTTGCAAAGTTAATGTGATATAAATGTAATGTGTTTATTATTTCATGGTAGTGTTACTGTAATTTTTATTGTTATTGATAAACATATATAGTGGAATGTCCTTGAATTAAGTACAATAAATTATTCTGAGTTAGTAAATGAGGGTTGTTGATCATTTAAATAATGTTGTACTTGGTTGGTAAACCTTCCGTGTGCTTGGTCTACTTGTGTCGGGCAGGATGTAGACACCTCCATGTTCCTCAGAACAGTCGCCAACCCTGAGACCTTAAATGGTTAAAATCGATGGGAACCTAGGCTTGAGCATTGCTTATGTGTCCTAGAGGTCCTAACCATTGCAGGGTAGGACGGGTGGGTAGTCATTCTTACTTATTGTCGATTGATCGTCGTTAAATGCATGCAGTTACTTGTTGTGCGTCTTATGTCGTCTTGTTGTGTTCGTCGTGGTTTGCATCTTATTCATCGTCGGGTGGCGAGACAGAGTCGAATGTGTTTGTTCCCTTGTACATGAGCGCACACACTTTTAAAAGAAAAAGAAAAAAATTGCACTTGTTATATGAGATCAAAGCGGGTTTGACCTGCGACTTGGGATTGCTATGGATTTTGTTGACATGATTTGATTATACTGTTGTTGATCAAGTTGATTGTGTGCATGCAGGTAATCATGGTTAGAGGATGCTGCGGAGGCATATGATGGGGTGCTAGGGGAGGAGGCGCGACGCCTCCGGTAGGATCCACGCCTGAGTGGTCTAACCCCCAGGGAGACGAGCAGATTCTCAGGCAGGAGCAGATAGCAGTTGGCGATGTAGTCGGGATGATGAGATCCTTTCAACACATGTCTGAGGCACTTATCAGCTGTTTGGACAGAGATGAGGCCAGAACGTTGGCACCCGCTGAGGTTCCGCCACACACACTAGCCGTTACTAGTAGCATTCACCGTGAACTCGAGAAAGTCAAATTTCTCGAGTTCTTTGGTGCCCCAGATGGTGCAGCAATCGAGGCATGGTTGGAGAACATGGTGATCTACTTCGCACTTCACGATTATACCTCCAACATGAAGGTTTGCATGGCGGTCTTTCAACTGAAGGGGAGCGCTCTTCTATGGTTGAAGATGCTCCTACCGCAACTGAACATGGTCGTTGAAGACGTGTCATGGGAGCTGTTTGAGGAACGGTTCCGAGAGAGGTACCTTTCAGAGGAATTCATCAAGCATCAGCTCAATGAGTTCAATTCCTTACGACAGGGAGTTCGTATGGTGCCTGAGTATGAGGCATGTTTTATGGAGTTGCTTCGTTATGCTCTGCACCTTAACACGGAGAAACTTAAGGTTAAAAGGTTCGTATTTGGCCTTAATGGAAGCCCGTGTGAAAAGGTTAGGATTTTGAAGCCTAAAACCTTGCACGATGTTGTCCAAAATGCCCTCATAGCAGAGGAGGAGCTTATCAGTGGGGGTCAGACTAGGACTCTAGCAAGACCAGCAAGGCAGGTTTCATCTGGAACACAGCAGTGCCAGACACCAATAAGACATACACCGGGATATCATGGCTTCCAGAGGGGATCCACTTTCACCACACCCCAGCGACCGTCGCCTCAGCAACGGACACCTTACCAGGGACCACAACATCAGCAACAATGTTTCCCGCAGCAGCAGCAGTTTAGTCCTGTTCAGCAGAACAGACCAGGGTTCCAGGATGGTGGGCCGTCATCTTCTACTTTGGGCACCAAGACTACTGGGTCGAAGAAGGGGTGTTGGACATGTGGGGAGCCACACTACCAGGATGACTATCCTATTGAGGGAACCAGAGCATCCGGATCAGTCGAACCCACTACCATGGGAGATATGGGCAAGGCCCATCGAATTCATGCAGCGGTGAATAACCGCCAGGCAGAGCATCAGTCGACTGTGCTCGAGACGACGGGTACTATTACTAACCAGACCCTTAGTATTTTGATAGACCCAGGTGCTACTAAGAGTTTCATTTCTGGTGCAGCGCTAAAAAGGATTAAGGTAAAGGCATTCAAACAAGACAAATTTAGCTTCATAGATATGGCTTCGGGAGCCAAACAGAAGGTTGGAGGAAAAGTTACAGGCTATGCCCTTAACCTAGGAGAGTTTGTCACGAGGGTCAACTTGTACGTCACAATCTTAGGATCTTATGACATTTTGATTGGTATGGATTGGTTGGAATCGCATGAGGCGATACTCAACTGTAAGATGAAACGGTTGAGCTTGGTTGATGATGAAGGATAGAGACATGTGATTGTAGGACGAAACCAGGGACTTTCCCTGAGGTTTGTCTCTTCCTTACAGTTACAGAAGAGTATGCGCAAGGGGTGCAAGCTTTATGCGATCCTTGCGCTAAGAGAAAAGGGAGTAGTGGAAGGTCTAGAACACCTTCTGATGGTGAAGGAGTTTGCGGACGTATTTCCAGAGAAGTTACTTGGGATACCGCCGGAAAGGGAATTGGATTTTACCATAGACCTGAAACCGGGGATTGAACCGATAGCAAGAATGTCTTATCGGATGTCGACCCCGTAGTTGCAAGAGTTGAAATGGAAACTGAAGGAGTTGCTGGACTTGGGACTTATACGTCCTAGTGTGTCACCATGGGGTGCACCTATTATTTTCATTCGGAAGAAGGACGGATCGTGGAGGCTTTGCATTGACTACCGTCAACTGAAAAAGGCTATGATCAAGAATCAATATACCTTGCCGAGAATTGATGATCTGTTCGATCAAATGAAGGGTGCGACGGTGTTCTCCAATATCGATTTGCGATTAGGGTATCACCAGTTACATTTCAAGGAGGATGACGTCCCTAAGATTGCCTTTAAGATGAGGTTTGGACACTACGAGTTTACTGTTTTACCGTTTGGACTGATAAACTCCTCAGGGGTATTTATGAGTTTGATGAATGGGGTGTTCTGCGAGTACTTGGACAAGTTCGTCCAAGTATTCATTGACGATATTTTGATCTACTCTCAGACGACGAAGGAGCGTGATGAGAACTTGCGCTTCATACTACAGTGTCTGTGAGAGCATAAATTGTACGGGAAGTTGTCCAAATTCTCTTTTTACCAATCAAGGATTCACTAATTAGGGCATGTCATCTCCGGCGAAGGTATCACCGTGGATCCAACCAAGGTCGAGGCTATTATGGAATGGCCTGCGCTGACAAATGTCATAGAAATGCGTAGCTTTATGGGTTTAGAAGGATACTATCGATGGTTTGTCGAGGGATTTTCGAAGATCGCAAATCCGATCACGGAATTGCAGAAGAAAAACAAGAAGTTTGTTTGGACCGAGAAATGCTAGGAAGCATTTCGGAGGCTTAAAGAGTTGTTGAAAACAACACCGATACTAAAGGTCCCTGACATGGATGCAGACTTCTTGGTATGCACAGACGCATCCAAGGAAGGTTTAGGTGGAGTCTTGATGCAAGATGGATGAGTGATTGCTTACATTTTGAGGAAACTGAGAAGGCATGAGGATAACTACGTGAAACATGATTTGGAGTTATTAGCCATAGTATATGCCTTGAAGGTTTGGAGACACTACCTTGTTGGATGAAAATTTGAACTAAAGACTGATCACTGTGGACTACAACACATTTTTACGCAAAGCAAACTGAACGCGCGACAATGGCGTTGGTCGGAATTGCTTAGCGAGTATGAATTTGAGATTACTTACATAAAGGGAACAATGAACCGAGTGGCGGATGCTTTGACTCGGAGACCACACATCTTTTCGGTGTTTCCTCTTCAGACGAATCTACGTGAGAAGATTCTCACTTTACAATGTGACGATGACTGGTACAAAGAGGTCGAGGGTTTTTTCGGACAAAACACAATGATGGTACCACGATACGAGGGATTTTATTTTGATAGCGATGGGTTATTGAGGTTTAGAAGTCAGATTTACATACCGCCTAACGATGAGTTGAGGATGTTGATCCTGAGCGAGGCTCATAGAGCAGTTTACATGGCTCACCTAGGAGTCACGAAGATGAGGGCAGACCTTAAACCCTTATTCTTCTGGAAGGGAATGAAGGTCGACATAGTCAACTATGTGGCAAGATGTCTAGAGTGTCAGCAGGTAAAGGCTGAACATAGACACCTAGCAGGATTACTTGAACCACATGCCATCCCTGAATCGAAATGGGAGGTTTTTTTGATGGATTTTATTGTTGGATTTCCACTGACGGCAAGGAGACATGACTCGATTTTTGTAGTAGTAGACACTTTGACAAAGAGTGCTCACTTTATTTCTATGCGTACGATGTATCAGGCACCTGACATAGTGAGATTTTTTATCAGTGAGATTCTGAGGCTGCATGGCGTGCCTAAGAAGATTATATCCGATCGAGAATCGATGTTTACTGGATGATTTTGGACGAGTTTCCAAGAGGCCTTGGGAACCCAACTTAACTTTAGTACTGCGTATCACCCAGAGATTGATAGACAGACCGAACGAACCAACCAAACCTTTGAAGACATGTTTCACATGTACGTGATGGACCAACAAAAGCATTGGGAGGAATTCTTGCCACTAGTAGAGTTCACTTACAACAACAGTTACCAGAGCACCATTAAGATGGCGCCTTTCGAGTTTCTTTACGGGCGACCGTGTCGGATGCCCTTGAGTAGAGATCGGCTTGAGGATAGGTTCCTAGTGGGACCAGAAGCGATCCAAGAAATGGAAGAGCAAATGAAAACCATAAGATGAAGGATTAAAGAAGCGCAGGATCGACAGAAGAGTTATGCCGACGCGCATCGAGTCGACCATAGTTACGAGGTCGACGATCGAGTCTTCTTGCGGGTTAAATCACATAAGAGTTCTATCAAGTTTGTAAAGGGAGCTAAAATCTCTCCTAGGTTCATGGGACATTTTGAGATTGTGAAGAGAAATTAGCCCGTGGCCTATCGACTAGCCTTGCCTGATTCCTTGAGGCGTATGCACGATGTTTTTCATGTATCTGTTTTGAGACATTATATTAGTGATCATACACATGTGATTGACATGAGTTCCTTGCAGGTATCAAATGAGGGAGTGCTCACGGCTGAGCCAGTATGCATCTTAGATCACCTTGTTCGACAGTTACGACATCGAATGGTAGATTAGGTCAAAGTCCAGTGGGACAATTATAGTCCACACTCAACAACCTGGAAGGATGCATATGATATGCGCCAACAATTTCCATTTTTGTTTGATAGATAGACTTATGATACTGTGATACACTTATTTCATCACTTATACTATGAAACTTCGGGATGAAGTTTAGACCAAGAGGGGGTGTATGTAACATCCTTCTCTGGCCCACTGAGAAAACTTATTCTTTGAGGACACTTGCTCGCAAGTGATATGGACTATTATGATATTAAAACATTTGTTGTTGATTATGATGTGTTATGGTAGATGACATGATGTTTTACTACATTGACATAGACAGGTGTTATTGACTCAGTTTTACAGAGTGTGTAGGGTTTTGGACCTTGAGGATGCAGAGGCATCGACATAACCCCTTGGACTCTGAATTGAGTCAGGGAGTGTGCTATTGTGGTTTGATGGTTTTACTGTGATTTTAGTATGTTTGATTAGATGATATGATGTGGACATGTTCTGACATGATTGTTGATGATGCAGGCTGACGATAGCTTGCCGACCAGACTCACACATGGAGTAAAGGGGCCACACACACGACTACCAGAGAGGTTGAGGGAGAGGTGTGGATAAAAACCCTACCACAACCTACTAGCACTCTCATCGTGGCTTGAAATGTAGGTTAACGATTACCTATTTTGAGAGGACCCACGATGTCGTGAGGGCAGACTGCGACAGTCGCTCACGATGATTCTAAGGGGCATGCAATAAGGTGAGGGCCTTATTCCTTAGAAGCCCTTAGTCTCCCACAAGTTCACCTAGTGAAGTGTTGACTCCAGGGGTTACTGATGTCTACCAATCAATCAAGAGACGAGTGGCACCCTTGGAGCACGTGGTGCATCATGAAGGGCACGTCGCGCAAAAGAAACACAAGAGGCGAGTGGCACTCTTGGAGCACATGGTGTGTCCTGAAGGGCACGTCACGCAAAATAAACACTAGAGGCAAGTGGCACCCTTGGAGCACGTAGTGCGTCCTGAAGGGCACGTCGCGTTGATAATGTTAAAGGAACGAACCTAGATGGCCTAAGACCAATATCTCATTAAGAAATTAAAAAAAAAACTTCCCTAATTAAAATGTCTCCTAGTTCAGAATCTAAGTTCTAAGTCTAAAACTTCGCTAGGGGTAAAATTTTGTCTACCCTTAAGAAAAATACCTTATAAAAATAAAATAATAAATTTTAAACTAAAAACCACTTAAGTAATAGTGTGGACATCATAAATTTTTGGGTAAAATGAAGAGAGTAAGAACTTAATTAAAATATGTGGATATCAAAGGTAAAGAAGAAATAAATTATCTAACTTGTGAAAGTGTAAAAAGATATTAAATTAATAATAAAAGGAAAAGTGTAAATAATGCAACTACCATATTAGCTCTAATAAAAAGGGGAAACAAGGGAATAATAAAAATTAGGAAAGTAAGGAATGGAGGAAACATAATAAGGGAAAGAGGGGAACTTTTGGTAAAAAGCAAGGTCAACATAGTAAAGAATCTGCAATTAAGAACCTTCTAATTTGAACTAAATTAGCAACTTCATTTTAGGGAAAGTATTTAAACCTATGAGGGAATATGGGAACACCTAGGAGTAATTTTAGGAGAAACTCTAGGTGGGTGAGGGAAATAAGACAATTTAATAAATTAAAGAAAATAGTTAATGGAGAAATGTGGGGGATGGATGACACTTGTGCGACGGAGAATATTTAGAAGATTTTTATTAAAATTTAATTTAAATGTGATTTAGGGAAAGATGGAAGTTCTAAAAATTCTATAAAATAAAGGGAAGAGAAGGAAGAAGGGGATCGGTTGTTAGCGTAACGTTACGCTGCCGGATTTGTGACTTGACTGATTACTTGTGGGGAGTTGGGATTTCCCATCTCGGATAGGAGTGGTAGCTCGGCCTTGCGAGGCGAGCTGAGAGCTAGACGTACCATCTGGATAGTGTGTGACCCCTTTGCGGCTCGGGGGGCTAAGGGGGAAGCAGCGTACCCCTAGCGTTGGCTGGGAGGTAAAGGTGAGGTCTCGGTGGTCGACGAGCGGGAGTGGCATGGAGCTCAAGTGCGATATAGCGTCTTTGGGTTATTCACCATCGGTCACAGGTACGCAAGTGTGTTTATTTAGTTAAGAATAAAAGAAAAATTGTTTAAAGTTGTATATGAATCATTATGATGATGATTGATGTGTTGAATTTTGGATCGGCCCGTTTCCTTGTTGTTTTTTTCTGCACCTAGACTGTTATAACCCCACAAACCTTTCGATAAGTTATCCTTGGCTCTGGCATTCTCTTACTTTTGGATACAATTTCTTATTGGTGTTCTTTAGGTGTTTATAAATTACGATGGGCGTTTATATCTGACTGTGGGCGTTTTGTTTTAATGTGGACATTTATATATGACTGTGGGCATTTATAGCTGACTGTGAGCATTTTTATATATGGATATGGGCGTTTTGTAATAATGGGGGCGTTTATATATTACTGTGGGCATTTTGTATTACTGTAGGCATTTATAAATTATGGTGGGCATTTTTATATATGGCTATGGGCGTTTTGTCATAATGAGGACGTTTATATATTACTATGGGCATTTTGTATTGTTGTAGCCGTTGATAAATTATGGTGAGCGTTTTTATATATGGCTATGGGCTTTTTGTAATAATGGGGGTGTTTGTATATTACTGTGGGCATTTTGTATTGTTGTAGGCGTTTGTATATTACTGTGGACATTTTGTATTGTTATAGGCATTTATATATTACTGTCGGCATTTTGTATTGTTGTAGGCATTTATAAATTATGGGGGGTATTTTTATATATGACTGTGGGAATTTATATATGACTGTGGGTGTTTATATCTGACTGAGGGCGTTATTAAATATGGCAATGAGTGTATTGACATTTTCGTTTTGTAAAATTTGCTCTGAGAATTCATTCTGGCAATGAGTGTATTGGCATTCCGTTTTTGTAAAATTTAGTTCTGAGAATTCGTTCTGGCAATGAGTGTATTGGCATTTTCGTTTTGTAAAATTTG
>JZKD02S0362679.1:274079-286757 GCA_000966675.3 Picea glauca | reverse complement strand
AATTGTTTACTTATTCCCTGAACAATATAAAATCTATTATTGCAAAATAATTACAAAACGTTTGATGTCTATTTTGTTTTTCATTATCACTTATTAATCGTTCTTGCCAATGATTAATTAATACATTGATATCGAACCTTTCACTGCTGGTTGGATTAGGGATAAAATATTTACTTGGAGTAATATCATTATAGATTTATTAGTGTAAATTTATACTATAATTTGTATTATATATTGGTAATTTTTTTATAATATTAAATGTTTTAATGTGATGAATTTTTTTTATCTTATCGTTAGTTTAAATTTGTATAACAAAATATTTAATTTTTTTAAATTGTTTTCTTATTTATAGAAAAATAAAATATTTATTGTAAAATATTTAATACTTATTTTGTTTTTTATTATTATTTATTTTTATTTTTATATTTATTTTTGTTAAATTAAAATGTTTATCACGTTCTATATGTTTAAAATTAATATTTTTATTAGTCAAATATAATCAATCAAAAATAACCATAGTTAAAATAAATCAACCATAATGTGATACAATGTCATAATAAAACATTGTCATAATAAAATATGATAAAACATAATTAACTATAATCAACCAAAATTAACTATACTAATTGAAGTTTACACCAAAACAAAACAAGAGTATTTGATTAGAAGTGAACTTTCTCACATTTATTTTATATAGGGAATAAACACCATGAGGATTTGTACATGGAATACCAATGGTTTATATGCAAATGCTTTACAACCTCTTTTGAATACACTTGATGCATTCCTTTTTCTAGAAGTTAGGGAGTGTGAAGGTAGTGAAATACTTGACATGTGTGAGTTTCATAAACTATCTTTGTAGAATCCCAAGAATAATATGACATGAAGATAATCTGGAATCCCAAGAATAATATGACATGACGATAATCTGGAGGGGTTTTGGAGGGGTTTCGTGTTACATATGTAAAGGTTATAAAAATATGATATCGATCATCCAAAATGATAGCAATAAACAATTTCCATCTCTTGAAATGAATGGAGGAAGAGAACATATATTCACAATTGTGTGCTACTTTTCTCCTCTTCATTGTGCAATATGTAAAAGGTTGAACATATTGCATGGTAAAAAATGACAATTTATATTTTTTTAAAGTGGGAGAGATAATTTTAGTTGAAGATTGTAATATTAGGAGAAGATGCATGCCAATACATGAGAAATCAAGAGAAAAGGATTTGAAAAACATTTCATTGGATACATGAGACATTACATACTAAGGATTTATCATTTTGAGATTTTGATTCATAATTATATATCATATTTTATTTGGACATGAAGATACACTTGCCGAATCAAACAAAAAGTTGTGCAATTGACTATTTGATGGAATAAGAGAGAGCAATTTATCAAATGAATCATTTCATTGACTATTTGATGGAATAAGAGAGAGAAATTTATCAAATGAATCATTTCAAAATTGAGATTAAATCATTAGAATCCCCTCATATACCTATTTTATTTTCTCTTAACATAGTAGCTAAAGTTGAAATGAAAAGTATAGAAATCGAAATGTTGTATAAAGACTAAATTGCCAAAACATAGATGTGTTTTCCTAGTAGGTAAAAAGAGCAATCAACAATGTCACATGGTCTATCTATTTCAAAGAAATGAAAATGCTTTTAACAAAAAAATTGGTACATGTGCAAGGGGGAATTCTTTGAAGATCATAAGAGACCTTTCAATGATTTGTATTATGAATAATTGAAATTGAGTGAAAAAGGTTAGTAAGTATTATTTTAGATGAGGAGACACAAAAAATCTAGCACTAAAAATCCATATTTTTGAATCCCCCAAATTCAAAAGTGGTGCTACTAGTAGCACCTTTTTCTTTTTGGAGTCTAAATTACCACCTTTTGCAACCATGGCATTAAGATTCTCAAAATATTTCCAACAAATATCTTAAAATCAATCCCTCAATTAAAAAGTGGAGCTCACAGATTAAAATGAACTAGTGTTTGTTGCAATTCAAAAATTAAAATTGACACTCAAAGTGATCCAAATAACACCCTCCTTTTTCATGACTAAATTTACCAAATTGATATTCTTGTAACCAAAATCATAAATCAACTCCCAAATAAAAAAAAAGGTGCTATCAATAATACCATATTTTTTTCTCATTATTATAATATTCTTGAAATCATTACCTGTTAGTCCAAATCTACTACATATAAAAAAAAAAAAACATTAAAAAAAAAGATAAGCAAAATGAAAAGAAAATGAATAGAAGAATGGTTGTTACCCTCTCTACCCAGGACACCAACTATGTTATACCTCGGAGACAAATCCCCATATTATTTTGTAGAAGGCCAACCATTTAAAAAAAAAAATAATTAACAAAACTAAATATTAAAAAATAACTGAAAAAAAAAAATTAAAAATAAAAATAAAGATTAGTTAAAATAAAAGGAATAAAAGTGGTAAGAGGGGCGGAGAGTGGGTAAAGTGGTAAGCCTATTCTTTTTTGGTTATAATTTGTTTTTTAAGTGGTTGGTCAACGATTGCCCCCATTCCTTTTATGTTTTTTTTAATATATAATTTTTTAAGATTTTAAATTAGTTTTTTTTAATATTTAGTTTTTGTTAATTATATCTATATATTTTTTAATATTTGGTTTTGTTAATTATATATTTATATATATTATTGGTTTATTTTTATATTTGTTTATATTTTATTTTAAATTTGTGATTGAAATTGGATTTTTTTTTAATAATTTTTTAAATAGTTTTAATTTTAATTTTTTTTAAATGTATTTTTTATATCTTATATATATATATATATATATATAAGTTTAGGTTTCTTTTCCTCTTTAATTTTTTTTTATTTATATTTTTTTATTTTTTATTTTTATAATTTTATATGTAATAGTTTTGGGCTTTTATCATATATTTCAAAAATGTTGTAATATTAGTTCTGACAAAAAAAAAATGGGGTTGATTTTAATATTTCAATTGCAAAGATACATGTTTTTAAGGTCGTGATTTCAAAAACATTATAATTTTAGCTCCCACAAAAATAGGGGGACAATATTTGGAGCACTCTTTTTAGGTTCAGGTTTTACTTTTAATATTTTGGTTATAACAATACTAATTGTTAAATCCACTGTTTCAAAGTAGTTATAATTTTAAAGAAAAAAAATAAGATATTGAAAGGATGATTTTAAAGTTTTTATTTGAAATATTACAAGATTATTAATGATCATTTTAACCTTAAAAATGTTTCTAGAGAAACTACTTTCAACTTATATAAAATGGTTATTGACATTTGTAGAAATAAGCATATCTATAAATATTAAAATTGGAAGAAGAAAAGTCAAAATCAACATTAATATCCTGGTGAAAGAAAGTTGTCTCCTCCTCTCTAACATAATTGAACATATTTATCTATATTAATAAGGGACATAAAGCTTCTAAATTTACCAAAAATAAATTTCAAAAATACACTATTTATGTTGGTTATTACATAGCCTTTTTAAAGCTTTGCTTTAATTTTCAAAACCATCTTTTATTTGGGTCTAGAGCATTTTTGTATGATTATCTTATTTAGAGTACTCTAAAAATTCTATATTTTTTTACCATAAAAATTAAAAGAGAGGATTTTTAATTGTAACCATAACCATTGACTCATGCAAAGATTAAATGAAAAAATTACCAAAACTCAGCATAATTAATTATAGAGCCTATCAAATAATCTTTTTAAGCCAAAAAAAAAAAAAAAATCATGAAAAAAATCATTTCCCTTATTATTCAGAGTAAATTCTCATCGCCTAAAAAGGTAAACAAGAGCATGGAAAATAAAATACATATCTGGATACGATTGTTCCATCTAATCATGAATAGATTGTTCTCTGTAATGAAATCAATCTGCTACTATTCTAAGATTTCCGTTTGGAAATAGAACCACGGAGTTGTTGAAACTATTTTCTGTCAGAGTTCTCGAAATTTCCACTTCTGTCATTTTTGTTTTCTCTATTTCCACTTCACTGTGAAATCTTTAGCAACGACTTCATATGCCTGTAAAGTTGGCGGAGCTCTGTTTCCCCTTCGCAGCCGCCTCTTGCCCATGAAATTATTCATCAACGGGATGGATCTCTGATTATTACAGGATCTTGACAGCGCCTCTGCGGACGGGCTTCGTGTCCCCGGAGTCTCAGATTGGCTCGCCATCGAATCCGAAACTTCCACGCTTGCGCTTGCTTTTGCTTCGACGGTAGCCTGGAACGGGCTGCCCGGATCACAACTGGACGTGGACGACGACGCTACGTCGCTCGTGAAACTTCCCGCAATCTTCTCGTTCGAAGTCCCAATTACGACGGGTTTGTCTGGTCTGGAGTTCAATTCCCTCACGAGCGCTCTGATTACGATTTCCATGTCGCGCTGGGACGCCTGAAAGATCCACGCAGTGTCAGCGTCGCGGTCTTTGGCCGTACCGGGGGGCTGGAAGCGCCAGGAAGCCAAGGCTTGTTCCCTCAATACGCTTCTGCTCAGGTTCGATCTCGTGACCTCCTCCATCACCGCTCTGCTTCCTTTCTGAGTACACATACATTTATGAACAAAACGAGAACAAATGAGAAACAATAAGACTTCTTTCTTAGTCCCATAAGCATAGCCTCTTCCCGTGAGCTTCTAAATAGAAGTGGGAACGTATTGATTAACTTGTTACGGTAATAAAAAATTTACACAATAAATTATTATTTTTAAAAATTCACAATATAAAATGTGGGAATCAAGACAACACTTTAGGATGACTTTTAATATGATAATCAAATTCACACTTATAAAGTGCTATTTGAATCTAAACATTACTTCACAATCACTTAAACTACATTCAATATTTAATATGAACGGAATCTTTTATACTTTCTGCTTTTCTGCCTTCGTCATTTTCAACGATGGTTCGGTATCTTGCGCGGATATTAGGTATGTTCCTATCAGGATTTCTGTCTTGGGCGGGCTTTACTCTTCTTCTTGGCAGGATATATGGAAAGATTCCTACCAAAGCTTGGTCTACACGGCTATTTGGGGAAGGGTATTCCGCGAATCACTCCGAAAATGTAATTACACATATATATATTAATTATACGAGAAAATCAATTCTATTTTAATTTGACCACTTCACAAAAGTTTCTGGTAGATTGTAACAACCCCTGTGCGTTACGACAACGGTCGAAGCATTTTATTTTTTTTGGATGCGTTAGGAATTGAAGACACAAAAAATAGAAACCTAGTCAACACATTAACCACATATATTAACAATAGATAATGTATTAATAATCAAATACGACACGATGCTGAAACACCATTACTATGATCCACGACCCTCATATCGATGTATAGACACACTAGTTAACAACATCCCAACATCATTTCATTTTACAATTAATGATGACGCTTAATAATAAGCATCTTAAACACTTAACACGGAACAAAAGGACAATCGTTAGAGACATGAGGTCAACATAAGATATCGTAACAAATCAAGGATCATAAAAATAATCACAAGAACTACATGATATACTACCCACCCAAACTATCCTGCAAGGTTAGGATCTCTAGGACACATAAGCAACGCTCAAGCCTACGTTCCCATCGATTTTAACCATTTAAGGTCTCAGGACTAGCAACTGTTCTGAAGAACAAGGAGGTGTCTACATCCCGCTCGACATAAGCAAATCACGCCTGCTAAGCTAAACACAATAACATAACCATCAATAACATGATTAACAAGGTTATCTACATTAAGGAAAATTGCAACAATGAATCATGCTTAACATTAAATTACTCACTACTATTACAGTATTGTCTTGGAAGCGTATTTTTACTCAATTACAAGATATTGATAGTTAATATAGCAAGGCATTAACATGACATTAACATAACAATCAATAACGCAATTAACAAGGTTATCTATATTAAGGCAATTGCGAAAGTGACTCGTCATTAACTCATTAAATTACTCACTACTACTACAGTATTGCATTGCATTGGAAGTGTACTTTTAATCAATTACAACTTTAAAATTTATAATTCAACATTGTCTATCAACATTAATCAATATCATTATGAGGGTCATCTAATTCAACGAGTCTTAAATAAATCAATAAATATAACTAAATGAACAGTTTAACATCAACATCATTTTCATATCTAAACTAACCATTCTAAATTGATAAATAATGCAACTCTAAAATCACCATTCAACATTATCTTTAATCGATAACAATATGTTAGTCATCTAATTCAACGAGTCTTAAATAAATCAATAAATATAACTAAATGAACCATTTAACATCAATATCATTTTCATATCTAAACTATCCATTCTAAATTGATAATTAATTACAACTCTTACCTTTACCCTTATGCATTATCCATCGGCCTTAATCAATATCAAGGTAAGGCACAATGCAAATAAAACCCTAACAATAACAGTTCCTAACACGCGGTCTAACATTCTATCAATCAGTTGCTGTCGCATTAGATCATTCGTTGTACCTCTTGTCATCATACGCTACCAGGGTGTTGGTCGCATGACATTGATTCAAATCGCCAAGGGTGGTGGAGTAGTGATGGCTAAACTCTGTTCTTAAAATAATGTAAAAGTGTTGATGATGAAAGCTCATGACCCAATGTAAAAACAACTGTCACAAAAATAAAATGGTGTCTCTGTCCAAGCTGTCAAGCCATCAATTACGATCCATTTCTAGGGTAGGTAAATGTTTTAAGGCACTGCCAGAATTCAACGGGAGGGGGTTTTGCTGCCAGCCCAATCGTAAATGCCTCTATCACTAGGCCGCCATGCATTCAAGACAGTTGTTAGGTGAGAAATTCGGGAAGGGACAGAAACGACCAAACTATAAAAGGATCCTGGTTGTTATTAACTACGGTCACGAATGTAAACAACCATCCGAAATGAATAGAATGGCGCCATATGCATAACAAAAGGACTTCCACTACGCCCAACTGGAGTTTAGTGCGCCTGGAGTTTAATAAACATTTTAATAATAACCAAAACGGATTAAATGACCAAGAAAAGGAAGGTGTGAGCCTAGGGTGAACAACATGGTCACTGTGGTTAAAAGTTATATAAACAAACTATCGCTGAGTAAACAAAGAAAGGTGAAATCGCAGCTGGAAGGATAATTGGTCGTTCAAGCAAAATTTCGATCACCCCACACAACATAGCGTGGTTAATGAAGCAACGACCGAGACGTGCGTTAACAGTAGTCAGAGTCAACATCTCTATCATATTAAATTAAAGAAAAATGATCCGTGGACAATCAACAGCCACTCAGAATGTAAAGGTAAAATCGCAGATGGAAGTTCCTAACTAAATCGCCATCCACAAATAAATAGAGAACAGATCACGCCATCCATAGGAATACTGTAATGATAAAAACGCAGAGTGAAAGCCAACCCAACACAAAAAGGAATGAGTTGTTAAAACAGAGTTGTATGGAGGGATGAAGGATGGATTCACTTGCCATTAACAAAAGGTGAGCACACAGGCCGCAATCACCCTTAATCGATGATTTCTCAGGGCCAAATCTCCGTGAGAGATGAAGGCGCCGAGTTTAACTGCCATTACCCAAGAGCAAGCAAAAATGAAGTTTGCCAAAAATCAAATTTCAGTAACAGATTTACCCAAGAAAAAATTTCAGAAACAATTTCATAATAACTAATTACATAACGAAAATGCGAGGGAAGAGTTTTCTTTAGTAACAAATTTACGAAAAGGAGTGCCAGAAACAAGTTTTTCAGCGTGACGTTACACAGTGAGTTTTGTCGTTCAGGGGATGGAGATGCAATGATAAATACACATAAATTTTGCCGGAGAAATTAGGAAGGCGCAAGGCTAGAGTTTACTCAAAAATTTACACAGTAAAAATTTTTTACAACAAAGATAAATACGCAAAAATTTCGTCGGAATAAGTAAATAAAGAAAAATCATTCAATTCAACGAGATCCAACATGGATTGAAGTTAAATATTCTTTCATCTGGATTACCCAATACACATGTAGATCTAAATCATAAATCCTAATGCATTCTACTCTACAAAATAAAATAGCATACCGTTGCCTAATCGCCCGCTTCGAATGACATCCCGCGCTCCATGCCACTCTTGCTTTTCTACCGCCAAGACCTCACCGGTACCTCCCAGCCAATGCTAGGGGTACTCGTATTCCCCTTTAGCCTCCCGATCCGCAAAGGGGCCACACACTATCCAGAGGGTACGTCTAGCTCCCAGCTCGCCTCGCAAGGCCGAGATACCACTCCTCTCCGAGCTGGGAAATCCCAACTCCCACAAATAAATCAGTCAAGTCACTATTCCTGTAGCATAACGTTATGCTAACAGTCGATCCCCTTCTTCCTTCTCCTCCCTCTCTTTTATAGAGTTTTCAAACTTCCATTCTTTCCTTAAATCTCATTTAATTAAAGTTTTAATACAAATTCCTAAAAATTCTCCTTCGTACAAGTGTCATCCATCCCCCACGTTTCTCCATTAATTATTTTCTTTAATTAATTAATTGTCTTATTTTCCTCACCCACCTAGAGTTACTCCTAAAATCACTCCTAGGTGTCCCTAGATTCTCTTACCCTAAAATGAAATTACTAAATCAGTTCAAAATTAGAAGGTTCTTAAATGCAGATTCTTTACTAAGTTGGTTTCCCGCTTTTTACCATGAGTTCCCCTCTTTCCCCATTTAGGTTACCTCCTTTCCCTAATTTCCTAATTTTTATATTTCCCTCATTCCCCTTTCATTAGAGCTAAAAATGACAGTTGTGCATTTAACCTCTTTTTCCTTTTATGATTAATGTAGTATCTTCCCTTCTTTTTAAACTATCAAAAGTTAAAATAATTAAGTTTCTTCTTTACATTTTATATCCACAGATTTTCTTTAATTTCTTACTCTCTTTATTTTACCCCAAAAAATTATGAAGACCAAAATTACTACTTAAGTGGTTTTTATTTTAAATTTTATTATTTTATTTTTATATGGATAATTTTCTTAAGGGTAGACAAAATTTACCCCTAGCGAAATTTTAGACTTAGAACTTAGATTCTGAACTGGGCGACATTTAATTAGGGAATTTGTTTTAAAATTTCTTAGTGTTTTTTGTCGTAGGGCCATCTAGGTTCATCCCTCTATCATCATCAACATGACGTTCCCTTCAAGACACACTAAGTGCTCCAAGGGTGCCACTCGCCTCATCTATTCCTTTGTGCGACGTGCCCTTCAGGATTCACTACGTGTTCCAAGGGTGCCACTCGCCTCTTGAATGATTGGTAGACATCAATAACCCCTGGAGTCAACACTCCGTGAGGTAAACTTGTGGGAGACTAAGGGCTTCTAAGGAATAAGGCCCCTGCCTTATTGTGCACCCCTTAGAATCATCGTGAGCGATTGTCGTAGTCTGCCCTAACGACATCGTGGGTCCTCTCGAACTAGGTAATCATTAACCTACAGTTCAAGACACAACGGGAGTGCTAGTAGGTTGTGGCAGGGCTGCTGTCCAAACCTCTCCCTCAACATATCTAGTAGTCATGTGTGACCCCTTTACTCCATATGTGAGTCTGGTCGACAAGCTATCGTCAATCTGCATCATCAACATATCATGTTAGAACATATCCACATCATATCATCTAATCAAATGCACTAATATCACAGTAAAACAATCAAACCCTAATGGCACACTCCCTGACTCGATCTGAAGTCCAAGGGGTTCCATTGATGCCTCCGCATCCTCAAGTTTCAAAACCCTGCACATTCAATAAAACTAAGTCAATAACACATGTCTAAGTCAAAGCGGTAATACAAGATGTCATCATCCCACAATGTCTCGTAATCAAAATGAAAAGTTTTAATAACATAATAATCTGGATCACTTGCGAGCAAATGTCCTCAAAGAATAAGTTGTCTCAGTGCGCCAGAGCTGGATGTTACATAGATGTCATGTTAGAGAGAAAAGAACTGCTATGTGAGTCTGATTTACATAATTATGCCGGATGACTCGTACCTCAAGAACTCACTATCTTTTCAAGAGTTGATATTTCAATGTTTTGTCTTTTTATAAAGAGATTTTAACTGTTTAATTTTGTTTGAAATTTGATAAGAAAATGTTAACTTTATAGATTTGAGTGGTTAAGTATGTATAATTTCATTCATATAAGTTTTTTCAACACGATAAATCTATTTATATATTCTGAAATACAATTTAAATAACAAAAAATTTCAATTTCGTCCATATTTATATTACCAAATTCCAATAAAAAACATTAAAAACTTAAAACAATTAGAAAACTTCTACTTAATACCATACTTTCATACTTTCAAAATGTGGATGAACCCAATCATAAATAGTGACAGCTTTGTTTGAACCTGTTCCACCACTTGTCCGAACCTTTTTGTTTCGTTCCATATCCCTCTTAATTTTAGGTACAAAATTATCGAAGTATTACCATATTTTTTATAATTTGATTATTTTAATATTGATTTTTAATTAGTTATTTTTTATAATATTTTTTTATAAATTTAAATAATTTATTATTATTATTTATATAATAAATAATTATTTAAATAAAATTATTAAAAAAATAAATAAAAATTGAAAAATATTTATTTATTTAATTTTATATTAATAATTATTTATATAAATATGATTAAGTTAAAAAAATAAGAAAATATTTTTTAAAAAATAAAAAATAATTTTTACATAAATTTAATTGAGAACTAAGTAGAGTATTCAACACTCAACTCATGTTATAGATCATTCCTTTCTTAAAAAGTGTAATTTATCAATAACTAATTCCAATTTGAATAATCTATTAAATAGTGAAAAATTTAAATTATAGATCATTCATTTCTTATAATGGTAATTCATCAATAACTAATTCCAATTCCTCCTAATTAATGAAATTTGATTTAGAAAAATAAATCTAATAATGTTAATAAAGATTTTTTAAGTTTTAGTTAAATTTTATAAAATTTATTTAAGTAAAATATTTCAATAATAATAATTAGTTTTGATAAATATGATCTTTAATGAGATTTAAACATTTTTTTTTAAATTTTAGTTATTTAAATTTTATAAAATTTATTTAAGTGAAATATTTCAATAATAATAATCAATTTTGATAAATATGATAAATATGATTTTTAATGAGATTTAAATATTTAAAAGGTAAAAAATATATCTTAATTTAGTTCTCAATTAATAATGTCTATAAATAAGCCCCCGGGGGGCAGCTCAATTGGCAAGTGCCGTGATATAGCGTGTTATGTACGATGAGGTTCCAAGTTCAAATCCCCCCGACTTACCCATGCCTGCGGAAGGGGCATACGTATGGCACCTGGAGGTTATAGTGGTAGCGGTCGGAATCGACCCCGTGTCACACGAGTACGAGACCGGCCCAGTTGCCGATTCCGCTAGCATAAAAAAAAAAAAAATGTCTATAAATAAATGATAACCAACTAACAATTTCTTTATTTTGTATTTTTTATTCCCAATACAAAATATACAACCTAAGAGTCTCTAATTCTTAGTATCACTATTAGATAATTATTTATTTTATATAATGACTTCACATTCAGACTCAATTTGATGTTTTGTTTGACATATTATGAAATTTGAGGCCATATTATTATTTATATATACATTTTGAATTTATCATAAATATTGGATGTGTATTCCACTTTTCATTAGAGTTTATTTAATTTCATTGAAGAATTCTTATCTAATGATGGTCTCTCTTAACTTTATCATTTTTTTTTCCTACATGGTCTTTCTTAACGTTATAAAAAAAAAAAAAAAGATTCTTACATCTTAGATATGAGTCTCTTCTAGTGTGGTGTATAACTCATTTTAGAAATGGTTAAGCTCACAAAAAGTTTATAACAAAAGTAAAAGAGGTATGTGTTCTAAGATTTTGATATATGAAAAAACAAAAATAAATTTTTTTTTGTTTGTTAATTTGGCCGAACCTGTTGGCATCGGGATTAACATGTGGCTTGAGAAACTGCGACTCAGGGGCATCTAAGCCATCAAAATCACCTGGGGATCGCACCCAGCCTGGGCCACCCCAACCCTTAACATGGTTGGATTTTTTGTCCCCGCAGGTTTCGAACCGGTGACTTTTCAACATGGAGTGGCTTAACAACACAATTCATCACTGATTGTCCTACACCTCGGGGACGAAAACAAAAATAGATTAGAAATAGTAAACAATATTAATTAAAAAAAACAATGTATTTGGAATTTTCATAGCCAACTGTACCTATGTATGTAGTTTCATCAACAACAATTTTTTGTAGCCTATAGAAAAATAACGTCAAAAATAGAGATATAGAGAGGTATTCATAAAAATGGAGGCGTTTTATCTATTTGCATACCAAACCACTAGGTTTGTTATCCTGAACCTAAATCTGAGGCAACCAAGTCAACATACACGTATGCTAAATTTGTCATTCCCGCTAAAAAAAATGAATTTTAAATAATGCCTATGTATTCCTAAGAATGCACATTCTCTATAGGAATGTGCACTCATTATAGGAATGCACACACACTCATTTTTCCTATTATACTTGTCTTCATACCCCCCCTTCCCTTCTAATCTCTCTCTC
>JZKD02S0362679.1:254708-273155 GCA_000966675.3 Picea glauca | reverse complement strand
TACCCCCCTCTCTGTCTTCCTCTCTCTCCCTCTCCCTCTCTCCCTCTCACACACTCTCTCTCTCTACCCCCCTATATGCCTTCCTCTACCTCCCTCCCACACACTCTATCTATACCCCTTATATGCCTTCCTCTCTCTCACTCCCACACTCACACACATTCTCTCTACCTCTCATCTCTTTCTTCCTCTCTCTCCCTCTCACACTCTCACACACTAGCAAGTTTGGTACATTATAAGGAAATGCATGACAATGCAAGGTATGGTCTTGACCTAGAAATGGTAACACCTAGACATGGAAAGACCTATACATGGAAAGGCATGGAAATACCTTGACCTAGACCTAGACCTAGACTTAGACCATGACCTAGACCTATACCTTGCCTTGCCATGTGATCGAGATTATTTTAAGCACAAAATGAGAGTGGAGATATAATAAAGAAATGTACATAGATATACCATATATCTAATAATATAACAAATATTTATCATATATTTAACCATAAACACAAAGATACAGTAAAACACAATTTCTATTAATGAACAAAATGTACAAAACTGTAGAAATACAAAGTGAAAGACTCGCTAGAATGGTGGTAACTTATCTCTGAGAATAGATGTGAAATATATTCTCATTCACGAGAAGATGGTTGTTACAATGAGGATCCAAAGGCCTTTTCAACATAAATAAAATTCAAAAACATAACCCCGAAAGATGAAAATCCAACAGTTTTGTGGACCCCGTTTAGGGTAGTTTGTTGTATAAACTTCCCGGGGGCATCACTATTTAGGGTGCACGATAGCTCAATGGAAAGGTATTGACAAGGAGATTCATTTCATAGGCTCAATGAGAGCCTTTACCCATCATTGGGATTCTCGATCGTAAAAAAATGTCGTTTAGACCCTCAAAATCCCCACGGAAGTTTAGACCCAAAAAATTGCTAAAAATAGTAAATTTTAAACAAATGGTTTTGAGCCAATTGGAATAGGTGGTTGGCCACTGATATCCACCTGGATCAATCCTCCCTCCTTAGGAAGAAATGGTCTTCATTGTGTTGAGTTCTCAGGGAGGAGGGGAAAGTGTTTGTTGAATTTGAATCTTGGTGAGTTGTTTGCCTTGCTGGAGAAGTTGCATTGTTTATCTTGCATTTCTTAGATGTCCAGGAAATCCATTTCAGTTTGGATGTACCTATGCAGAGAACTCTGATATTTCAAAACCAGATGATGCATAGAGTCTTTGATACCCGACTTGGTGTGCAAGGTATGGGAATTATTTTTGAACTCCACCACTGTTTGGCCCCTCTTTTGTAGTAGTGTGTTCCATCTCTTGTATTATTTGTCATAGTTACCAAGAGGATAATATTGTTCCTTGACCGCATCCATAAAAAAATGTCAAGTGGGCTCAACCCCATATATTCCAAACTCCTCTGTGAAAATTTTCTCCCAGGGAGTTTCCCACCAATGTTTGACATGGGGGAAAGAGTCAAGGAATGCGAAGGTGATATTTTCCCTATAAGAAAAATTGTGAATAGAAAAACAATCTTCTAGCATATTTAACCATTTTTCTAGGGCATCTTCATTGATCTGACCTTCAAATATGGGAATATCAATATTAACTTGTACCTTGAAAGGAGAGGTGAGTCCAAAGTGGCCTCTTGATGAAGACACACCTGTTGTTATCGGTAGACATTGAAGGATGTGGGAAAATTCTCCATCGTCCCTCTGTCGTGTGATAGCTTTCTCAAGAAACCTATTAATAGAATCTTCTTCGTTATAGTCTTTCTTTTATTTTTCCATGGAGGGTTTCTTGGGCCTACAAGAGAGATTGTCCTCAAGTGATACAAGCTTGAGACCAAACTTTCTATACTCTCACCTCGTTGGGGACATGCATTGAAAAACGATCAAGAGCAGCTTGCTCTGATATCACTGATCTGGATTATTTTGAGCACAAAATGAGAGAAGAGATATAATATATAAATATACAGAGATATATTAGATATCGAATAATATAACATAGATATATCAAATATTTAACCATAAACATAAAGATATAGTAATAAACAATTTCTATTAATGAGTGAAATATAGAAAAATGTAGAAATATAGAGTGAAAGACTCGCTAAAATGGTGGCAGCTTATCTCTAAGAAAAGATGGGACCGATATGATCATTAAAAAGAAGATGATTTTACAATGAGGCTCCAAATTCATTTTTAACATAAAGAAAATCCAAAACTCTAACCCCAAAATATGAAAAGCCAACAATTTTGTGGACCCCGTTTTGGGTAGTTTGGTATATCAACTTCCCAGGGGCGTAACTTTGGCATATGATCTCTGTTTTGGGCACACGATAGCTCATTGGAAAGGTATTGACAATGAAATTCATTTCATAGGATATTTGAGTGCCCTAGACTATCATTGAGGTGCTCGATCATGAAAACATGTCATTTAATCCCTCAAAATGGCCACAAAAGTTTAGGACATGAAAAAACTGCTAAAAATAGTAAATAGCCAAAAAATTATTTTGAGTTAGTTGGAATAGGTGGTTGGCCACTGATATACACCTGGATAAATCTGCCCTCCTTAGGAAGCAATGATATTCATTTTGTTGAGTTCCTGGAGGAGAGCGCAAAGCGTTTGATAAATCTGAATCTTGGTGAGATGTTTTCCTTGCTGGAGAAGTTGCGTTGCTTATATTGTTGAAGACTATCACGAACATATTGTTGGCAGGGTTGAATCTATTCAACTAAACTGTTGTATAGTGTCTTGACTAGGCAGTGTGTATGTATCATTGTAAGTGAAGAAACAATATCTTATTTCTCTTCTACAATCTGCTTATGTTGGAAAGAAAGGTTTTGGGCCATGGCTACAATTGTTGCAGTGTCCTTCTATTCACCTTTTGAACATATTGTGAAGAGGCTGAATTTTGTAGTATGGTATTTTACCTTGCGACGTTGTTTTCATGGGACAATAGTCAAAACTACCTCTCGTATCCTGTAGATATGACCCCCCAGAGTAAAAATGACACTACGGGGTCGAGACTTATAAATAAAATGGTTCTTCCACATATATGGAAAGAACATCACAGACATCCATCATGGCAACATCACATAATACGTCATCCTTTAAGGGTTGGATGTCGTATGACAATTGACACTGTTAGAAGTAACTAGTGTTGAAGGGGAAAAAATGTGTCCCTACTTCATGAAATCTTCAAAGTGGGATAATATATGTTGATCATGTATAACTAACAATGATGTTTTTATCTATTTAAATAATCCATCAGAAATCTTTAATACTTCTTCAGAGTTGTTCTCAGTGGAGCAACTAGGCTGAGATTTTGTGGATTTAGCTTCCTTGTAAAATATTAGGAAATTTGTTCTGTCTATTCTTTTGAAAGCTGATGAAACCAACTTGTTGGTTAGGAGGAAGAGTCTAAAATCTATTTTGAACTTCTTCATAGGATCTAGCTCCCCTAAAACCTCACCATAAGGAGACTCTCTGTGGATGTATATTTTCATCTTGAATTGAGCCAAATGATTCTCTACCACCTTATGTGGATCATGTATTTTATTTCGATGTCAACTAATTTGACATATGCTAAGGCTGCAACCTGAAATTCGATATGACCAAAACATAACAATGTAAACATGCCAACCCGAATAAAAAAAGTTGGCCATACCTTTTTCTGAGCTACTTTCAATTCCTTAGTGATTCCTCTTGCTATTGTTTGGTATGACACTTCTCGGCACACCAGCCTTCACGTAAAAATTGTGGAAGGGAATGAGGAGGGACGAAGGAATAAAACACTCTAATGTAAGAGAAGTTTTCTTCAATGTACCAGTATACAAATGTGCCTAAGCTTCCCATAATATTCTTTGAAATATTGGGCGGTGGGTGGCCATAGATAGCTATATGAATAGGTAACACTAGCCAGGGTCTAACTCCAATTCATCAGGGGGAATGGGTTCATGAAACAAATGGCATCCATGATATATGAAGACATGTAAAAAGGAGTAGGTTTCCTTTTTGATTTCAATGATTGGTACTCAAAAATATCCCTAGCCGGGTTGTCCGACAACATAGCCCAGTTGAAAGTATAGACTTTGACTACTTCATTCATTATAGCCACCCACTTAACTGAGAAATGTGTAGGGTTATTTTTCCCAAATAAATGCCAGAGAAACATGGCTATATATAAGATATTATCATCTAAGGACGTCGTGGAATACATACCATGAGATTCAGTTTTAAATTTATCTGGATTTCCCCACCAAGTCTTGATTATATCATGACCATTTCTACCGTATTGAGTGCATTATTTTCTCTCAAAATCCAGGAGAAATGTTGCATTGTAAGTATATTTTGGTGTAGAAGAAACTTTATAGATTACTTGTAGGTTCTTTAGTTGAAAATATTCGACGAAGGTCTTCTGACAGCTGATAATGCTTCTGGTTTGAATGTTGATGTGGTCCAGAGCCCAGCTTATCATATCGTTATAGGGTATAATTTTAGGTCGTGCAACAATCTTGTGTAGTTCTGAATGTGCTACCAACATGAGCTTGGTTGTGAAGGACTCGTCGTCTTTCTCGATAGAATCGTCTGGACAGATAAGAATCTCATGTTCTAAGATATCATAGACATGATTCCAAGACTTGATGGTATCCATAATTCACAGAGTGGTGTCTGATAGAATGTGTATGTTTGGATTGGAATCATCAGTTGATGCATCTTGCTTCTTCACAACTTTGTGTTGTGCCATAATCCTTAAGGAGATAAAATTATCCTTCCTATAACAAGAGAAGTCTGTAATCTATTTACTAATTGAAAAATTCTAATTACAAATTATGGTAAAATGACTTGAGATTCGAAATGTTTTATTCATAAAGTCTATCAATCTTCATATTGATTTACTGATAGAGAAAATATTGAAAATCTAATGGAATTTATTACCTGGAAATTCAAAATCTTTATTCAAATCATTAACTTTATCCAATCATAAATGTCATTAATACTTCGTTGGTTTGGCGTTTGGAGGTTTTGAATGTGAGAGGGAAAAAATATCCCAAGCGCTGAATTCCTAGAGAAGTTAATATCTAATTACTCACTTTAATGTTTTAATTAATCTTGTTTTAAATATTGTATTAGCCTTAAGTACTTAGGAAGTTCGGTATTCAGGGTTTTGGATGAAGGATGATATAAATCCTCTGAAAGTTGAATTCCCAGAGTAAATGTTCGATCTTTTATATATATTTTGGGCTTCATAACTTCGAAGCTCCGGGAGTTCATTTGTTTAAAAACGTGGTTCGTACTTCGACGGTTTGACGTTTGGGATTTTTGGATATAGAAAAAGAGAAATCTACCGAAGACCGAAATTGTGGAGTGATTAATTAATACTTAATCACGATTAATTAAAGTTATTAAATGTTTTATTATTTCTTTGAAACACTTTTACTTTTTTGTGATATCCAATACTTCAGCACTTTAACAATTCGACGGTTGTGAACCCAATATTTGTTTAAAATCCCAAAGGGAAATCTCTCGGAGTGACATGGAGGAGATGACATCATTCTCAGTGACATGTCAAGAAAGGAGGGGTGACATGTGTCACTTGAAATCGTGTGAATAATAATCTAATACAAATGTTAAAAATAAGTGCCACTTGTGAACCCAAGAAAAGATTAAAAGACACATGTCCTATGACTCATCCGTAAGTCCTTTTATAAATTGTCACGAGGAACTGTCTTCGGGACTTCATAGATTTGGGGTTTTTGTTGTTTATATTTCTTGAAACTCCCAAAGCGCAAATCTCTGAAGTGGTCGTTAAAAGATCTCTTCTTAACGTCACCTTTAATTTAATTCCATTTTTCTTTCTTTACCTCTTCGACAACACAACCTTTTATTTTGTTCTGTTTTCCCTTTGTGTTTGTAATTTCATTAATACCCGTTCCCTTTCAATTCCATGAATAACCATCTCGATACCTCTGGCCATATACATCTAACCCTATAAATCGAACATATATAATTATAAACTTCTCATAGATGGGTGTTTCATGTTAATCTATATATACTTAGTGTTATACTTATACTGTTCCATATATCTAATTTACACTGATGGGGTAAATGTGAAAATATACAACAGTGTGGAAAACATTAAACACTGAGCTATCAATCATTTATCAGTATATATGTCCAAATTTACATCGTTGAATATGCGAACAGATACCGGGAACATGTAAATATTATCCATAGTAGCAAAATTCAACTATCTCCATTTTTGTTGTACTTAAATTTAGCACAATTTTCACTGAAATAAAGATACGGTCCACATTGATGAAATTTTAGAGATTGAATTATTATTTTTCTTGATTTAGTGTCATTGCTAATGCTAAAATTCTAAAATTTAAAACAAAATATATAAAAAAAATTATCTATACTGAAACTGTGTTACTGCATATACAACAATAATCAATAATGTAAAGGTAACAACAATAATATATACATCAATCATATAAATTTGGGTGTATATATACCCAAATTTAAACCATTAGATATTTGAACATATACATGCAACATATAACTCTGAACATATAAAACAATCAAATTGATTTGCATAATGAGCGAACCTGTTTACGATGTATTCTTTAGTAGGATGAATATTGAGATGGCCGACATTATCAAGAGCCTTACGATAGCCTTAATTTGAATTTTCATATAAATCTTTCATCTATTTGTATTATAGGTATCTGGTATCTATTTTGGAATTAAAAAAACTGTTTAATTATAGTTTTATTAAGATTTAATATATATTTTAGATTAGGGTTTAATATTTAGATAAATAGAAATATTAAATTAGGGTTTTATTATACTTTAAGTATAGATTAGACATTAATTTAAATATAGTTAAATTTTAATTTAAATTAAATTTAATCTAATGGATAATTAATAATAATGTAATTGTTCATATCTACTTGTAGAAATATATAGTTTAAATTTAAATTAAATTAAATTAGGAAAAAAAATTAACTTTAAATTTAAATTAAATTAAATTAGGAAAAAAAAATTAAGTTCAAATTTAAATTTAATTAAATTAGTTTAAATTAAATTAGGTTTAATATATTCTTTGAATTAATATTTTATCTATAGAGAAATATATACATTAAATATAGTTACACCCTAATTTAAATTGGATCTATAGTTAAATTAAATTAAATTAAATCTATAATTTAATTTGGATTTATAGTTAAATTAAATTTAATTAAATATATACCGTGTTCCTCGGAGCAAACATAAGCTAGGGTTTGGACAATTGTGACCATTGCAGAGAGGAGCATGAGCACCAGAGGAGGGGTTAAGGGATCCCCCTCATACATATAGATAGTGGTAGACAGAGGGAAAGGGCCAAGAGGCGGAGTATTCAAGGCACCAATAACAGGCACCTCGGGATCAGACCCTGAAATAGGTCAGGAAATAAACAAGGGGAAAAGTGAATGCAGGGAAGAGGAAGCAAAATAAACTCAGAATGAGTCGCAAGACACAACGAAGACCAACCGAACCGAAGGGCGTAACCCATGCAAGCCCAAAGAAGCACTAATACCCAAGGTGGTATTGGAGTATCTGTAGACGCAACTCTACAGAGATCAGATGAAGGCGCATGTGCTAATCTTCAAATTTATGGGATTATGGCCTACAGAAAAAGAGTTGCGCAACTGGATCAAATATCACTGGAAGCCAAATGGGGAAGTGGAGCTCCACCTGGGCTCGAAAGGTTTCTTCACAGCGGTATTCATAAACCTGGAGGACAGAGACAGAGTATTTGAAGGAGATCCATACTTCCATGCATCAACAAGACTGTACATGCAACTATGGAAGGAGAATTTCTCCCTAAAAAAGAGACCTTCAAAAAGGTACCGGTCTGGCTGAGACTCTACTCCCTACCCTTAGACTACTGGCTACCCTCCACTTTCGAAGCGATAGGGAATAAACTGGGGAAATATATAAAGACCGCAGAAGCAACCCTGAAAGGGACATACACATCCTATGCAAGAATATGCATAGAGATGGATGTGTCAGAAGCACTCCCATAAGCGATATGCATCGAATTCAGGTATGAGGAATGGATCCAAAACATCGATTATGAATAAATCCCCTTCCAATGCAGAAGATGCCATGAACATGGCCACTTGATTAGGGAATGCCCTCTTAATAAAAAGAAAGAAACAGAAAATTCCAAACCACAGCAGGATGAGGATGGATTTGTTAAACCAAACCCCAAAAGTAGAGCTAACAAAAGGTAGAGCAAAGCCCAAGCAGGAAATAAACCAGAAGTCCGATTGAGTCTGGAAGGAAGAGATAAAACCAATCAAGGGGCAGAGGCCAAGAAGGATGCGGTAACAGCTCAAGAAATCTAAGAACAAACAACAAACGAGCCCACCGACCGACCTAACAACTAGAAGGAACAAGGAAGTTGTGAAACTCCGATGGAAGGAGAGATCAGAGATGAAAACACCCCCATACAAGACATAGAGGGAGAGGTGGAAATGACACCGAGTGAAGTAGGCACAAAAGATATGGAACTCATAGACCTGGTGGAAAGGAAAGGGATAGACCTCACGAACATACTGGAGCAATGGAAAAGAGAGGGAGTGGACAATGTACCAACAGAGAAACTAGAACGTATCCAGTACCTGTTCTTCCTAAGGGAGGAAGCCAAAGCTAGAGGCCAAAATCGAGCACACAGGGAGATTGGAAACCTATGAGCCAAAGCCGATGAGGTACAACCACAACTCTCACCCAAACATACATGAAGGAAAAAAGGCAGGAAATCCAACAGTGTATCCCTACAGGAGCTTGGAGCGTGACTAATAAACTTGGGTAAGATAAAAAAAATATTCCCCAAATCCCCCCCGCATGCTTAAAATGAAGGTTATAACATGGAATATAATAGGCCTAAACATCCCAAGAAAACAACGAATCCTTAGGAATATATTAAAACATGAACAACCAAATATCTATTTTATCCAAGAGACCAAGTGTAATACAGAAAGAATGGACACAATTAGTCAGCAAAAATGTTGCAAGTACAAGATGGTGGCCATTGGAGGCCACCAAATGGCAGGATGCATCCTCACCCTGTGGAACCCACAAGTACTAAGCCTAATAACAACTAAAGTGACAAGGCATACCATTACAGTCCACATGAAAATCATTGGGAACACAAAGGAGATTTTATGCACTAATGTGTATGGACCCTAGGTGTGATAGGATAGGAGGGGAATGCTAAGTGATCTAGCAGACCTCAAAAACCGAGCCAAAAACCTCCATTGGATCCTAGCTAGGGATTTCAACATCATCACGTCACTCGGGGAGAAAAAAGGAGGGACAAGAAGATTGGATAGAGATGCGGAGGAATTCTCAAAATTCATGGACACAGCGGAAATGGTAGATATGAAAACCAAAAATGGCCATTTCACCTGGAATAATAAGCGAATGAGCCAACATCAGGTAGCAACTAGACTCGACAGATTCCTAGTGTCAGAGTTAGTCATTATGCAAGGGCTAACCTTAGACTGCAACATCCTTCCATGGGGGGGATCTAATCATTGTCTAGTGCAATTAGAAGTATGCTTCCAGACCACACCTAAGAACAGACCCTTCATATTCAAGAAATTTAGGCTGAAACACTCGACTTTCAAGGAAAATATCAAGCAGTGGTGGAGTGAAGAGCAACCAAAGTAAGGGACAAGGATGTTCAAGCTCTACAAAAAACTAAAATATATCAAATATAGTCTCAAGAAGTGGAACAAGGACACCTTTGGGAATATAAAACAAGCAAAGAAAAAATGAAAAAACTCCAGGAAACCTTCATTTTGTAGGGCTACAATGAGGACAGGAAAAAAGAGGAGATCCAGATGAACGAGGAATGGGATGAAAGGTGCTAACAGGAAGAAACTCTCTAGAGAAAAAATTCTTGGATCAAATGGCTAAAGGAAGGGGAAAGGAACACCAAGTTCTTTCATAGAACAACCATGGCCAGAAGATCCCATAAAAAAATATTGAAGATAAGGGACCCGAATGGAATAGAAAGAGAGTCCCATAAGGACGTTGAAACAACATTGGTAAACCACTTCCATGGGATCGCCCAGGAATCCAATCAGGATAGAATGAAGGCCATACAAAAGGTGACCCAACACATCCCTTGCTTAGTAACAGAAGAATGAAACAAAAATTTGATCAAACCCATTGCAGAGGAATAAATTGACCAAGCACTCAAGGAAATGCCCAATGGAAAATCTCCAGGACCAGATGGGTTCATAGCGGAGTTTTTCAAAGATTGTTGGGAATTCGTCAAATAGGATGTCTAGAAGGTAGTATAAGACTCTATAAGGTCAACCTCCATCCTAAAAGCACTAAATTCTACTTTGATAACACTCATCCCCAAATAAAATGAAGCCAAAACTCCTGATTGTTACAGAACAATAGTGTTGTGCAATGTGGTGTACAAGATAATTTCCAAGGTTATAGCCAATAGACTGAAACCACTACTACCCACACTGGTGTCGCAAGAGAAAGCAGGGTTTGTAGAAGGAAGGAAAATAATGGAAAATATTATCCAAGCCCATGAACTGATCCATACCCTGAAGCTTCAGAAAAGAGGGGGAATAATAATACAATTGGACCAAATGAAAGCCTACGACAAAATCAGCTGGCACTATATGTTTAGAACCCTGGAAGCCTTCGGCTTCACCCAACACTAGATTCGATGGATAACCAACCTAGTATCCACCACAAGCTTCTTGCTGCTAGTAAACGAAGCCCATGCCAAACCCTACTATCCCACGAGAGGCATCATACATGGAGACCCGTTGACCCCCTTCTTATTCATCTTAATGATGGAAGGACTCAGTCGAAGCATAAAAAGAACAACCACAACAGGGGAAATAAAAGGAATCAAACCTTATGAGAATTGTCCAACTTCCACACACCAACAGTTCCTGGATGATACCTTACTCCATGGCATTCCCACATTCAAGGAAGCAGAAGCCTACAAACAAATCTTAGATGAGTTTGGGGAAGCCTTGGGGGCTGAGATAAACTAGTCCAAATCAATTATCTTCTTCTTTAACACCAACCCAACTATCCAAAGGAATTTATCCAACATCCTGGGCTTTGAACGAAAAACCCTCCCAACCAAGTACTTAGGCAACCCCTTGAAAACAAAATCCTACAAGATGTCAATGTGGGAAGAAATAATCAACAAGCTTCAAGACTGGGTAAACAATTGGACTTTCAGATCCCTCAACATGGCAGGAAGACTCATCCTAACCAAGTCGGTTCTGAAATCTATCCCAACGTTTATGATGTCAGTCTTCCCGGCCCCCAAGGGAATTTTACAAAAAATAAGAACCATACAAAGGGAATTCTTGTGGCACGGAGCGGAAACAAGGAAAAAATGGGCACTAGTGGCTTGGGAGAAGGTGTGTAAGCCAAAGAGCAAGGGAGGCCTTAGGCTACATGACCCGCAAGTAACCAACGACGCCTATGGGGCAAAGCTCTGGTGGAGATGGGTCAAAGAAATGACCACGCCATGGGTTAACCTATGGAAGGAAAAGTACGCCCAGGATATTAGTAACTAGGAAAAATTATGCTTCATATGCACTAAGAAGGATTCATCCATCTGGAACTTAGTCGGGCACAACAAGACCTAGATCTAGACACATAGATTTTGGGAAATAAGGAATGGCAGAACTGCTATATTATGGGAGGATGCTTGGAAACAGGAACCCAAAATGGAACAACTAGGTCGTGAGGAACTCCAACAGGAGATGATGGCACAAGGAAAAACCTGAGTTTAGAATTACTAGAAACAAGAAGCAGAGCGCAACAAATGGAGAATCTGGAACACTCCCACCCCACAGACTCGATACCATACTGCAACAATAGTTAAAGAAGTGGAAGAGGAATTGGGGAGAAGGAAAATTGCAGTCATGGAGGGAAATGACCAGCTGAGATGGGGGCACAAAGATGAAGGTGAATTCAATCTTAAAGAAGTACGCCACTACATAACAAACAAGGATCAAGAAGTTGTGGTGTATCATTTGGACAAGATCTGGAATAGCCCCCAATGGTCAAAAATAAAAATATTCCAATGGCTAATACTACACAACCAAATCCTAACTTGGGAGAACCTAAATAAGAGAGGTTTCATAGGCCCTTAAAGATACCACTTATGTAAAGAAAAGGAGGAAACAATGAACCATCTCTTGGATGAATGTCCTTACACATTAGAGTTATGGGACTGGGCGACAGGCATTTTCTGTCAGTCTAATAGGGTCAGAGGAAATATTTCCGCAACTATAAATACCTTGGAGGAAAAATACAATGACAATGAAGAGGTGAATCTTTGCTAGACCCTCACCCCCGGCATGATCATTTGGGCAATCTGGAAGGAAAGAAACAGGTGCATCTCCAGGAACCAAAGCTAGACGATTGGAAAAATCAAGGAAATAGTAATAGCCATGACAAGGGAAACGATATAGAGACACAACCTCCGAACAGGAGGAGCGAAACTCACTGATCGGGATCTTGGAATTCTAGAGGCTTTCCAAGTGAAAGGAAAACACAACCCTAACGAGGTGGGATGGATGCCGCAACTAAGTTTAGGTGATCGCAACTGGAAACCTCCACCAGAGGGCTCCCTCAAGCTAAATTTTGATGGGGTGTCGAAGGGAAACCCAGGACAGACCAGTATGGGGGGAGTAATCAGGGACAGTCAAAGAAGAATTATTCGACTATACACATGAATTTTGGGGAGTTCAACAAACAATGCTTCAGAATTTGGAGCATTGGAGACAGGTCTGATGATACTACACAGGGAAGGAATGGAAAATTTAATAGTGGAAGGTGACTCCATGCTAGTCATAACCACAGTAAGGAAACTCTAAAATGACACCAAAGTAGGAAAAATACAGAGGCACTAGCGCTTGGCGTACTATCTACAAAAGATTCAGGAGCATCTGTAGAAAGGGATCACAATGGAGTTGTGCTAGGTCCACAGGTCAACAAATGGACTAGCAGATAGAATTGCTAATGAAGGGGTCGACAGGGAAGGATCATAATTGGATGCCACATGGATTAGCATCCCAAGTGGCTAGTTTCAGACAAACTGTACCCATCTAGTGACAAAGGACAATGACAATAGCTAAAGTACGGGCGACCACATCGAGGCTGGAGACACAGAATTAAACGAAGGGAAAGTAGGATCGAAGCCGAATCTATTAGGTCACCTTTTAAACACGAGTTACAATGCATATCACAATCACACCACAAGAAGGGGTACGATACCAAGGTCCTCTCAATAGAAGGAAGTATAGGGGCTGGTCATCGGAGAATGGAAAGGGTAATCCATAGCCGGCAAAGGACGAAGACCAAAGGGATATCCTGACAGTAGGTATGGGTACACCTCATCTACACCCGAATTCCGAGGGAGGAAATGATTGGAGGACAATGTGTAAGGAAAAATATTGGCCTTGGAGTGACGATAGAACTCCCAAGAGCACACACTCAGAAGCAGAGATAAAGGACCAAAAGATGCACCTTTACGAGAGACAAATGATTACCTGGAGAAGGCCACCCTCGGGGAAACTCTATAAAATAAAAATCATCAGGAATAGCGATGGGCCAACTAGCAGTAATTCCAAATACCAGGAAGGGGAGAGTATTAGCATAGAAAGAAAGCACGACAGAAGCCATGGATTACAAGAAAATATGGTATGAATGAAGAACACCCAGATTAAGAGGGGACCACAGGGGGAGGAACTCAAAATAAGCGCCTAGAATATCACCAGGATGGAACAGGAGGCCAAAGAGGCCAAAGGCACCTTGCTCAAGAAGGAAGATACAAAGGGTAAAGCAATCATTGACAGATGGGAGCGGGAAGTCAACACCAAGTGCCAAGGCATATCTTGGTCGGAACTCATCCAAGAATCAGACAGGTTAAGGGACCCAGGGGCCACACAGGCCAGGAAAACCCTCTACCACAAAATAGTGGAGGAAGCCTGGCGTACAAAAATGATAATATGAAAGCTGAGATCAAAAAAGAATGAGAATAGCAGGGTGGAAAACCGAGGCCCCAAGAAGGAAATCATAGAAATCCTTAGCCACCTCAGTGACCTGGAGGCCAGCATAAGAGGCATAGAAGAGAACCAGAGGAACCAAGGCAAAAAGATAGACCAACTGGCTGGTCAATTCCAACTCTACCTTCTCTATGTCCATCACATGGACATCACTCCAACAAACCTATGCAGAACACCAGCCAGCATTAGAAGGACGTGCATGGTGGAGAAGAAAAAGGAAAATGAAGTAAGGAAGGCAAGAGATGAAAGACACCCAATCTACGTGGACTAGCGCAACACCAACTCAAGTTATTTTTCTTATCAGTATAGGACCAACTCATGTTATATGCTCTTGATTTTATGTATTTCAGATGGAATAGTTCTTTTTCTTCTTTAAACGAACTTATGGAGACTGGGTCGGTTTCCCCAAGTGGCGGCCCAACCATCCTACCACTAATGTAGATAGCACAACTTGGGGATCCCTGATCTGGTTTCGTTTTTGGCAGATCAGGGGCCACCCCTCAGCCTTTTTTGTACAATATTTTACTCAGTAATATAGAATTTCAACTCACTTACAAAAAAAAATAAAAATTAATTAAATATATAGTTAAATTAGGGTTTAATATATAGTTAATTTATACGATTTAATCTATAGTTAAATCCTAATTTAATAGATATAATCTATAATTTAATTTAATTTAATTTTTAGTTAAACTTTAGATTAAATTTAATCTTTATTTAATGTATAGTTTAATTAGAGTTTAATCTATAGTTTAAAATATGGCTAAATGTAATCTATAGTTTTATTATGGTTTAATTTATATTTTAATCTTTATTTTAAATTAGAGTTTAATCTATAGTTTAAATTAAGGTTTAATCTAAGGTTGAAAATTTCCAATCTATAGTTAAATTAAATTAAATTAAATCTATATTTTAATTAGGGTTTAATATATAGTTAATTTATAGGGTTTAATCTATGGTTAAATGTCAATTTAATAGATATAATCTATAATTTAATTTAATTTAATTTTTAGTTAAATTTTAGATTAAACTTAATCTTTAGTTAATGTATAGTTTAATTAGAGTTTAAAATAGGTTTAAATTTAATCTATAGTTTTATCAGGGTTTAATCTATATTTTAAATTAGGGTTTAATCTTTATTTTAAATTAGGTTTTAATCTATAGTTTAAATTAAGGTTTAATCTAAAGTTGAAAATTTCCAAAAAATTATCTTTATATTAGCCCTTGTAAGCACAAACCATAGGTAGATGTTATACTATCAATTTTGATTTGCATGAAAAGCTTCAATGGAGTCTTAAAATACAGATTAAAGACTAATCTTTAAATTCTCCCTTTTCCCTTTCATTTGTATCAGATCCATTTAAAAATTGAACTCTATTTATATTTTTACCATCTATTTTATGTATTTTATGGATATATTCTCAATACATTAATAATAAAAATAATATTATAAGATTTAACATATATTATTAATAATAAAAACAATATTATAAGATTTAACATATTGTTACAAACTAGCAACAACCACTTTATAAAAGTGGTCAGCGTCACAACATATATTCAAATCATACTTTAGGTCATTTAGATCTATTAAGATTTAATTTTTAAGATTTCACTTTTATGGAGTGTATCACAACAGTGCAGTAGCCTTCCATTTTTGCAATTTTTAAAGCTCCAGGTTTTGAATGCCAATTTTTTTCCCCTAAGGATGTGGAAACTCTTTTCAACCTCTTAATCAACTATTGGGCAGTTTAGAAGAAATTGTCATCTTTATGCCCATCAAGGTTGCCTGATAGCTTCTGTTTCATTTGTCATGCTGCAATCCATGGGCTATCTTCTTCAGCAAGAAGATTTTTAGGGATTTATCAAAATCATTCCCTTTTGGAACTAAACATTGGTTAGCTTGTTACAAACCATTTTGCTTATCATTCCTTCCTCTCAAGAGAATACCATGGATTCTGCGATTTTTTGTGATGCATTAGGTTTAAAATTTCAAATAGCCAAAATCCAATGATGCTCAAAGTTTATTTTTTCTCGTAACTTATCAAAATGTTTTGTAACATTTATCTTCCCCATAGTTTAAACTTCTTCATGATGGAACTTAACCCTCACTAAGAAACATAAATTTATATAACTCATAATGGAAAACTTAAATTTATATAACCATTGATGTCATGTTCCAATGTTCCTAAGCCTAGCATCCTTCCACCAAAATTGTAATCAGGTATGCTGAAACCTCAACATGTTACTAAATTTTTGCTTTATGACATTATGAACATTATCCAACGTTGTTTTTTGACAAACATTCATTTCATCACTCTATGAAAAATAACCTCCCACAACCATCACAATGTCATGAGCATGTTGAAATCCCACTATGTTACTAACTTTTTCCTTTTTCACATTGTCATGATCATTCTCACTTTCATGACATTCCTACCCCACAAACAACATTCATGATGTCACTTCCTGACATAGCACTTCTCATGTCATATTGTGATGAGCATTCCTACCATCCCATTGTGACGAACATTTCCCAACGTCACATTGTGATGAAAATTTCCCAATGTTTCATTGTGAAGAAAATTCCTACCGTCCCATTGCGACGAACATTTCCAAACGTCACATGGTGAAGAACATTTCCCAACATTGCATTTTGACGAACATTTCCTAACATCACATTGTGATGAAAATTTGTACCGTCCCAAATGTGACGAACATTTCCCAACGGAGCATTGTGACAAACATTTGTATCATCCCAATCTAACGAATATTTCCCAACGTCGCATTGTGATTAACATTTCCCAACGTCGCATTGTGACGAACATTTTCCCTCATCACATTCTAATGAACATTCCTACCATCCCATTGAGACGAATATTTCTGAACGTTACATTGTCATGAACATTCCTACCATCCCATTGTGTAAAATATTTTCCAATGTCACATTGTGACTAACATTTAATACCTACATTACATATATTTAATAAATATTAATTTATGAAATATGGGTGTCTAACGTCACACACTCACAAACAACATTCGTGATGTCACTTTTTGACATAGCACTTCGCATTGTGACGAACATTCGTACCATCCCATTGTGAAAAACATTTCCTAACATCGTAGTGTGTTGAACATTTCCCAACATCATAGTGTGTTGAACATTTCCCAACATTTCATTGTGATGAAAATTCCTAATTTCCCAACATCTCATTATGACAAACATTCGTACCATCCCAATGTAACGAATATTTCCCAACGTCTCATTGTGATTAACATTTCCCAACGTCACATTTTGACGAACATTTTCCCACATCACATTCTGATGAACACTCCTACCGTCCCATTGAGACGAACATTTCTGAACGTTACATTGTCATGAACATTCCTACCATCCCATTGTGTAAAATATTTTCCAACGTCACAGTTTGATGAACATTTAATACCTACATTACATTTATTTAATAAATATTAATTTATTAAATATGGGTGTCCAACGTCACACACTCACAAACAACATTCCTGATGTCGCTTTCTGACATAGCACCTCTCATGTCACATTGTGATGAACATTCCTACCATCCCATTGTGACAAACATTTCCCAACATCGTAGTGTGATGAATATTTCCCAACATTTCATTGTGATGATAATTCCTACCGTTCCATTGCGACGAACATTTTCCAACGTCGCATTCTGAAGAACATTTCCCAATGTCGCATTGTAAGGAACATTTCCCAACTTCACATTGTGATGAACATTCGTACCATCCCAATGTGACAAACATTTACCAATGTTGCATTGTGACAAACATTTGTACCATCCCAATGTGTCGAATATTTCCCTACATCGCATTGTGATTAACATTTCCCCATGTCGCATTGTGATTAACATTTCCCCATGTCGCATTGTGACGAACATTTTCCAACATCGCATTTTGATGAACATTCCTACCATCCCATTGTGATGAACATTTCTGAATGTTATATTTTCATGAACATTCCTACCATCCCATTGTGTCAAATATTTGCCAACGTCACATTTTGACAAAAATTTAATACTTACATTACATATATTTAATAAATATTAATTTATTAGCTTTTTACATATTAATAATTAACTATGAATTTCTAAATTAAATATGTAGATATTATTAATTATATTATATTTACAAATTTTATATTGATAATTAATATATAATCATAATTTACATATTAATATTTAGTAATTAATGCTTGTAAATTAATTATTAATCAACAACAACCACTTTTTATTATTATATAAAGTTTAATCTCTATATTACTACTTTAGGAAT
>JZKD02S0362679.1:221946-251578 GCA_000966675.3 Picea glauca | reverse complement strand
ATTAATTTATACATTATATAAATATATTAATAGATACATTATATATTTATATAATTAATGTATAAATTAATATAATAATGTATAATTAATATATAATTAGTGTATTAATTAATTATTACATAAATGTAATGTTTAATAATAATGTATTAATAAAATATATTATTGTTTTATATTAATATAATACATTAAATTTTCATTATTACATTAATTTATATATTATACAACTTTATTAATTATTGCATAAATATAATATATACTTATAATGTATTAATGAAATACATTAATGTTTTGTTTTAATGTATTTTAAATTAATTTATACATTAATATATTTGTATTAATATATTAATGGTAGTCCCAAGGGATGTTGGTTGTCAATTAGCAACAATCACTTTATAAAAGGGGTTGATATACGTCGATCGGCGTCATTAGTTTGGGAATGTGAAAAATGACGTTGATCGGCGTATATCAACCACTAACTCTAACTCTGGACGAACATTAACGAGCACTTGGATTCCTATGTGGAATTCAAGTGCTCGTTAGTGGTTGATATACGCGGATCGACGTATATCAATGGCACCGATAAACCACTTTATATCAACCACTTTATAAAAATAGTTTATATACGTCGATCGACGCCATTAGTTCTCTTTAGTGGTTGATATACATCTATTAGCGCCATTGATTATCAATGAGCACTTGGATTCCTGTGTGGATGCCCATGTTGTAGGATATCTAGTTAACAACTCTTAGATTAAGGGACTTTATCTACAAAATGTTAAGATTATTTTGCGATTATGGTAGAGTACCAGGGTAAGTTTTTCCACAAAGCCCTAAACTTGTTGTTATACCATTATCCTAATATTTTGATTTAATACATTCATAATGCATGTTCTAAAATTTATTTTGCTTAATCTCAGGTATGTTATGTTGGGGAATCACAAAAATGATTGGACTTTTTGGGCAGGGAATCCAAATAGTGGAATGACTATTCTGTTAGAAGTTTGATAAATGATGTTATATTCATACTCGGGCAGTTGTAATACATTTTCTCTTCTAACAATTTTGACAGGTTTTAATGCATGTTGACTTGTATTGTCTAGATAGAAAATAACATTGGGAAGCTTCTAAAACAAGGTCGACAACTTCGAAGAAGTATAATTTTTTGCAATTGGGATGCAACTGAATACTCTTTGGTATGTTTTCTTTGTATATATCATAAATATGCTATGCATGTTAGTATTTGAAGAATTTTATAGAATATTAGAACCCGATATCTTTATCTAGGTAACAAATAAATAATCTTTACCTATGAAAACACATAAATAATATCTACATTTTATATGCACTTTTGTTTTTATTAACTTAAAAATATTTCAATTTAAAATATTATTAGAGAATGTCTTAAAATATATGTAATATAAAAGTTTAGTTATTTTGTTGATAAAGTTAATAAAAATATGTAAGTTATTCAATTATTTATGTTGAATTGGTTGCTTCTATTTCATTTGTTCATTTGTCTATTCTATATATATGATAATATAACATCATTTGCAATTTATCTTAATTTTTCTTTTTTTTATGTGATAAGTAATAAAACTTGGTTTGTAAATAAATTGTGTGTATATGTATTGTATATAATTATTTGATTCATTTATATCGATAGAATTTCATTTTCTTAACTACTTTGTAATATGTTACAACATGTTATATGTAACATGTTACAACATGTTATATGTAACATGTTACAACATATTACATGTAATATGTTACATTTTCTTAACTACTTTAGTCACAGACCTTGTCATGTGGACCTACTCCTACTCTTGTCTCGATTTAGAATCTCATTTTCTTACAAAGTTTTTTCCCAATTTCTCTTTTACCTTCTAATTTCTCTATTCCTTTATTTTTCACAATCTTTCTTGTTTTCCCATTTTCTCTATTACTTTCTAATTTCTCTATTCCTTTATTTTTGCACAATCTTTCTCGTAATTATAATCTGTTGATATTGATATTTATATGTTTTATTTTAATGTATCTTATAAATTATACAGACATAATCATCTCCTTTTTAATATTAGCATACATATTTTGTTCTTAATAACTTATAAATTATACTCACATAATGCATATCCTTTTAATATTAACATGAATGTTTATATTGGCGTCAACTAAATTTTAAGACTCAACTAAATCTTAAAGTCTTAAAATTTAAGTGTGTTCTAGTTCTACAGGTTTCTATTAGAATCAACTAAATCTTTTAGTCTTAAAATTTGAGTGTTCTAGTTCTACATCATAGAAAATTATTCGCAATTGATTGGATGTATACTTTCTTAGATTTTCTAGTTGTGTTGCAGATTGGGTCAATAGAGTGGGTAGAACAAAATTTTGATTTACTCTTTTCAGAAGTAATTGCTTGTATCAATGTTGATACAACAGTTATGGGTCATGGTTTCTTTCCTGCGTCCACACCCCAACTCGATGATTTTATTTATGAGATAACTAAGAAGGTTGTCGTTTGGACAAATATTTCACTACCAAACATATTCTATAATTCGATTATAGTACAAATATTTGCTTTCTGCTCTTGAAAAATTATAAATTCTTCGTAGATGGAAGACCCTGACAGTCCTAGCAAGACGTTTTATCAAACATCATTTGACCCCAACAATATTTCAAGCCCTCAATATTTCAAGCCATCGATTTTTTTCTTTACCAATTTTATTTATTATTCTCTCCATTAATATATAGTTTACAATTTGATTCCTTAATGAAATGATTAGTTTAATTATCAAAGATCGTTTGATTTTAAACACTTCTACTATATAAACTTTGATTGTCAAATGGGAAGATTAAGGGAAAAGGTTCAGATTATGAAAAACTTCCATATATCTTTGTTAACTGTTAATTATTTGATAATTTAGAAAAACAATTAAGATTTCAACCATGGACAATATTGAGTCTGTTAATATTTCTACAAGGGACAATATTGTCCTTTAATATCTCATTCAACTCTAAAAACTATTAGGATATGTACAAGGGACAATATTGACTCAAATAGATCCAACATCCTAAAAAACCTTTAATCCACTGGACTATGCAATTTCAACAACTGTTATATGAAATTGCATTCATTCTTTCAAATTTCACATAAGAAAATAAATTTATTATGTTCCAACAATATGTTTCTATGTTATGTAAACATGCAAAAGAATCAACTGCAAAACCTTTAATTAACCCACATGTTCCATGTATCCCATTGGATTTTCCATTTAAAAACTTAGGTGGCAGGAATTACGCTGCCATGTAACAATTGTTTTTATTTATCTTTTTTCATTTATCTTTCCTCCTTTTTAAATGTGTTTTTTCTTTAATAATTTTATATGCAATAGTTTTGGGATTTTAGGTTATAATTTCAAATATGTTGTAGTTTTAAGTTTGAAAAAAAAAAGTCACTATTAATAGTACTTCTTTTTTATTTGGGAGTTGATTTTAAGGTTTTGGTTACAAGGATACAGATTTTCCATACCATGATTTCAAAAGAATTATAATTTTAGCTCAAAAAAAGAGGGGTGTGATATTTGGAGCACCACTTTTTGGTTCAGGAATTGATTTTAATAGTTTGGTTACAACAATACCAATTCTTAAGTCCACATTTTCAAGGTAGTTATAATTTTAACATCGGAAAAAGAAAAAAATAGTGTGGCTTGGAAAGAGTATTTTGAACCTGATTATGTTGAACCTGTTGATTTTGTTGAAGCGGTTGGACATAAAGAATGGAAGCAATCAATGATTAATGAATATGATTCAATACTTGCAAATGGGACTTGGAACTTAGTTGATTGTCCACCTAATGTTAAGCCCATTGGTTGTAAATGGGTTTATCAAGTAAAGTACAAGACCAATGGTAAAATTGACAGGTACAAAGAAAGACTTGTTGCTAAATTTTTTTCTCAACAGGAAGGAATTGATTATGAAGAATCTTTTTCACCCACGACTAAATGGAATACTATCAAAATGGTTATCAATTTGGTTGCACAAAATGGTTGAAAATTACATCAAATGGATGTCAAACGTACCTTCTTGAATGGTGATATGAAGGAAGATATTTTCATGACTCAACCACAAGGGTTTGAGTCAATAACATAAATTTTGCAAACTTGTAAAGAATTTATATGGCTTGGAACAAGTTCCTCGAGCTTGGTATGGAAAAATGGATGATTACCTACGAAAGGTGGGTTTTCAACGAAGTGAATCAGATGATACATTTCATTTTCAAATGCAAGATAAACACTTGTTGATACTTTTACTCTATGTTGATGAATTAATCATAACAGTAAATAATGAAGCTCACATCAAACAAGTTAAGGAAGAACTTAAAGTAAGATTCAAAATGACTGATTTAGGGACACTTTATTATTATCTTGGATTTGAAGTATCTCAACATCCTAATCAAATATTCCTTAGTCCAATTAATTATGCCACTGAATTGTTAATGAAATTTGGCATGGAAGATTATAAACCTTCTCTTACCCCCATGGAGCAGAAATTGAAACTTTCAAAATTTGAAGGAGGGGAATTGGTAAACGATACAAGGTACAGAAAATTGATTGAAAGTCTCATTTATTTGATAAATACTTGACCATATTTGTTATATTCAGACAATATACTTTCAAGGTTTATGTAGGAACCAAGGGAAAGTCACTAGAATTCAACAAAAAGGGTACTGAGATACATTTAGGGTACAAAATATTTTGGTCTTCTCTACAAAAGAAACAAAAAATTTACACTTGTTGGATATTCAGATGTTGATTTTGCAGGTGTCATTAATGATTGAACATCCACTTTGGGTTATTTAATGAATATGGATTCAACAACAATATCTTGGAATTACAAAAAACAGACAACATATGCCAATTCTTCAGCATAGGAAGAGTACATATCAACTTGGGAAACAACATGTGAGATTGTATGGCTACGCAAAATTTTACAGGATCTTGGTGAAACTCAGAAATCACCAACTATTTTATTGATTGAAAGTAAATCAACAATAAAGATGGCCAAGAATCCAATATTTCATTCAAATACTACGCATGTCGACACTAAGTACCACTTCATCAGTTCTCTCATCATCAAAGACACCATCAAGCCTCAGTTATGTCCATATGAAGATCAAACTTCAGTTATTTTTACCAAAACTCTTGGTAGAATAAAGTTCACTAAGTTTAGAGATGAACTTGGTATTTGTAAATATGAACTTTAGGATTAAAGGGGGGAATGTTAGCCTCATAATCCTAAAGTTTTATAGTCTAAGTATTTTCTAGTTTAAATATTTTTAGAAATTAATTTATTCTAGTAAGGGACACCTATCATACTCATGTGATTATGTGATCGGTTGTTCTCTTAGATTTTAGTTTAGAGTTGAACTATATAAACAAGCTCTTTCTTCCAGTGAGATTAAGTAGGTTATGAGTCATGACTTCTATTTGTAAATGATATTTTTCTTATTAATAAAATTATGTGTCTGAGGACACTTTGTCAACAGTCGTCAATGAATTTTTTTGATTTGGATGTTGATTTTAAGGTTTTTGTTGGCAATATTACAAGGTTATTAATGCCATGGTTGCAAAAGGTTGTCATTGAGCACCATTTTCCGAAATGAGGGTAAAAAATACCATTAAATGTGACCTCTAAAAAAAATCTCTTGAGTTTTCGTGAGTCTGTAACCATGTTTTGAGTGGAGAGAAACTACTTTCAACTTATATGAAATAGTTATTGGTAATTGTAGAATTGAGGATGTCAATAAATATTAAAATTGGAAGAAGGAAAGTCAAAATCAACATTAATAGTAGGGAAATATTATTCAACATATTCATCTAGATCAATTGAGAAGGGGTGAAGAGAAATACACATAAGAAGTTATTCTTTGTTGTTATTGACTTATGCACATGATGTTGTATTATTCCCAAATCACAAAGATAGTCTCCAAAGACATCTTGATGTCCTAAACACATTTTTTTAGGTATTTTTAAATGAAAACTAATGTAAAAAAAAAGGCAATGCTAAAAAGTATTTGTAATAAGTATATAACCATCACATTTAATGTGGTAAATTAAGGGTAGTTCCTTTTACAAGTACATGGGCCTCGAATTTAATTGTAGTTATAATTGGAAATCTTCTATGAAAACATTGGTAATAAGGGATATGAAGCTTCTCTATTTTGGGAATTTTTTTTAAAGATACACTATTTTCACAATATCAGTATAATAATTGGTCAATTGGGTTTAGCGCCCGAATGATTTGTCCTTGATTTGTCCTTGATCAATTGAGTTTAGCATGAGTGGTTTGTCCTAAATGATGTTTTCCCCAACCAACTTTTAAACACCTCAACTTTAATTCTATTCCAATGTTATATATATATATATATAATCATTAATTTTATATAATTATTTGATTCAAATTTATTTTAGTTATTTTATTCTAAAAATATTTCAATATAGAATTATATTATTACTCAATGATATTAACCTTATATTACTTTAGGAAAATAAACATCATACTAATTTATTACATATAACTAAAATAGAGCAAAGATTAATACTAAAAAGAACACAAAATTAGAAAAAACAGAAAATTGAAAAAATGATTAATAATAACCATGCACCTGAAACATTATATTACCTTAGGAAAGAGAAACAACATGCTAATTAATTACATATATAACTAACTAAAATAGAGCATATAGATACAAGCATTATCAAAGTAAAGATTGTTACCATTAAAAAGACAACAAAAAAATTGAAAAAAGATTTTGAATAATAACCATTCACTAATAGAAACTTTAATTGGAAAAATTAATAAATTTTTTGGTGAATAGAAACTTTAATTAGAAAAATTAAATAAATGTTTTGGTGAATAGAAATTTTAATTTAATTAAAATTAATAATAATTTTTTTCCCCAAAACTCTACATAATTAATTATGAGTAATTACGCCGAAAGGTGTATATCTATTGGAGATGAGCACAATTAATGATCTTTTAATCTTAAATTTTAATCTGATGGTTATGCATTGAAGATGCTGGCATATTCTTAGTAGTACTCCAAAATCAATGAATCAGATTTATTGTTGATAACTTCTTTTGCATCCGTTAATATTTATCTAATCATATTAAGAAATTACTATAATATCATATGATTACCACGTTTAAATAATTAACTTTTGAAATTCTGATTATGAAAGATCCACGCAGCGTCAACGTCGTCGTCTTTGGCGGTATGGAAGGGCTGGAAGCGCCAGGCAGCGTCAGCGTCGTCGTCTTTGGCGGTATGGAAGGGCGGTATGGAAGGGCTGGAAGCGCCAGGCAGCCAAGGCTTCTTCCCTCAATACGCGGCTTCTTCTGGATGGCATTGACAGCTTCAAGTTCGATCTCGTGATCTCCTCCATCACCGCCCTGCTTGCTTTGTGAGTATACATACATTCATGAATAAAACTAGAACAAATGAGAAACACGGAGATTTTATTTCGTAATCCCAGGAGCATAGGCTGTGCCCGTGAGCTTGTAATTACAAGTGGGAATGCATTGTTTAACTTGTTACGGTAAGTCAAAAAATTACAGAATAAAATATTTCTTTTAAAAATTCACACGATAAAATGTCGTATTCAAGACAATACTTTATGAGGACTTTTAATTGATTCAAATTCCCACTTAGAAAGTGCGATTTGAATCTAAACATTACTTGATAATCAGTTGAACTATATTCTATAATTAATATGAAAGGAATCATTCATTAGTCAAGATAGATTATTTCCATCCATCTCTTTAGCTAGAGTTGGGAAATCCTCTTGGGATGGAGAGAAAGGAAGGACGGGAGCAGATGTTACACTTGGTCTATGTTGGCTCATTAAAGCAAATCAAGATAACTCCTTTTATCCTACTAAGTTTGGTACATAGGGTATAGATATAGATATATATTTGGGTAAAAGGTATTCCGTGAAAAAAAGGTCATTTCTTAGAAAAACTAAACCACCCTCCCTCTGCAAAATACAATTATATAAGAAGAGCATTTTTATATTAATTTGCCCACTCTCACTCTCCATGAAAGAAGAGAAGCATTTCTTTAACCACTTCACAAAAGTTTCTGGTACATGTCATGTCAGAGAGAAAATCCTGGTGTGTGAGTTTGATTTACATAATTATGCGGAATGAGTCGCAGCCCAAGAAGTATCTTCGTAGGGGGTTGATACCTTACTTTCAAAATGTGTGTGGTCCCAATTGTAAATAGAGCTAATGATCGTACTCGCCAGCTTGGTTCCACACAAGATATACATAATTCTTTGTTTTTAATGATCGTACTCGCCAGCTTGGTTCCACACAAGATGCAAGTAATGCAGAACAAAACAAATCATTAATTTAATTATGTTTAAGTTTGATATATGTTGATGTGACTTGTCATGCTCCGAAAACATTAGTTACAGGTTATTTTTACTAGGTCAAGTTGTGAAACTGACTACTGAAATTGTGAATGTTTTTGTATCCCCAAATTGATTGCATTATGGAATCTTTATACTTACCTTCGACCATGTCATTCGAAAAAGAAATTGGCACTTCACTCTCTACTTGTAGCCACATGTAAGACACCTTCCTCACAAGTCCTCGTCATTCTCTTTGTAGTGGAAGTTTTTTTCAAATGAAAAAAATAGGGTTTTGTTACATTTGTTAGAATTAGGGTTTAAGAGAGTAAATTAGTGGATGCATGAGTATAGAATATATATTTTTATCAATAAAACAATGTCATTGTTTTATTATTTAATTATATATTTTTAATTTCCAATTGGATCATTTGAGATGGAAAGAATTTTTTTTTTTTTTTTTAATGGTTTCTTCTCATTCTGAATCATACAATACATTTCTTTGTAGAGTGTGCTTAATTATGAACATAGTTATTCAGGCTCACAATTAATAGATAGGTTGTTGATTTATTAAGGTTCTATGACATATTAGTCCAATGAAACTTAAAAAATACTAAGTCTGGGTGTGTCTTTAAATGTCATTTTATTGCCTATGCATGCAGGTCTATTCTGCTTTTATTTTGATTTCCTATGCACCAAGTGAAAAACAATATTCATGTAGGTACCACATACTCAAAGATAATATTATGTAGTTACAAGATATATTGGTTAATTAGTTAAATTATGTTTTCACTCATTTAATTGATTATCATGTTTTAAGCTCAATTATTTACCTACTCTTATCCTTTGTCATTTTGTTTTCTCAATTATCATAGAATATATATTCTTGTTTTTGACATCCACCAAATAGATATGCGGATTTCAATGTACTTAATTGGTTCCATATGGAGTAATTTATAATATATAGGAGAGAATATCCATACATGGGAATGACTCATCAAATAAGGATATGTGGATTTCAATGGATTTAATGGGTTCCACATGGAATAAGTTATAGGCTATATCCATATCGAGAGATAAGATTAGTACACGAGGAATGACTCATCAAATAAATAAAAAACTAAGTACATGTTGAAATAAAAAAGGCTCACCATTTAGATGGTCTAGAATGGGTATGAAAAATAATTATCTTTCATCACATCACATTATTTTCCCTACCCATACAAATAGTTCTATTGGTGTAAAGATTGATCATATGAATATAACTTGAAAAATCCATATTCGCATCTTATTACTCACATAAAATGCATTACCCGTCATTAAATAACATTTTCATACACCAACAATAAAACAACACATAAATTTGATTCATCATACCACCAGTAAAACAACACATGAAATGGCAACGGAAATCGAAATAATGTATTAACATTTATAATATAGTGCAATTTAAAATTATATATCATAACTAATTATTGTTTACTCCAATTTAAAATTTAAAATTGTATATCATAATATATTATTATTATATAGTCCAATTTAAAATTATATATCATAATCTATTATGATTCAAAATATATATTAATTTACATGTTGGAAATTCTCAAAATTATTGTTTAAATATATTTTTCTAATGCATGGGAAAGAGGGTTTATGTACATATTATTAAAGGTAAGGGCATTATTATGAATTAGGTTAAGAAAGGTATTATTAAAGGCCATGGTTATGCTATTATTATGAATTAAGAAGTGGTTATGTTTTGTTTTCAACTTCATAAAGTGTAATTTGATCCAAAGAAAATCATTTAATTGAATCTTTAATTTTAACATCGTTTATTTATGTATTTTAGTTTTCTTAACATTTGTGAATTTTTTTTTTCATTTTTTGAAAGTTTATTTTTCATTGTATATATAGGCACTACAAGGAAAATACTTTGTAGCGGAGGTTTTTAGTGTTACAAAATTGGCAAAAATTGTCAAAAAAACCTCCGCTAAAACATTTGTTTTTAATAGAGGAAATTTTTGCAGAGATTATAATGGAACTTCATTATAACTAAAAATAATATGGGTAGCGACAGGTTTTACAAGATGTTTTTATAGGTAGTGCGCTTCATGGGGTATACGCATCAGTGCATTCTAAAAATTAAAGCATCAATGTTTACATTTCACCGAAAGCACCAGGGCAGTCAAACAAATATCTGGGCATCGATGCTCTTCGAAATAATAATGCACGGGTGCTTTAATTATAACAATGCATCGATCGAATCTACAATACCATGCACTAGTGTGTTACAAAACAAACCCGACCGGTGCATGAAATTTAGAATGCGCCAATGCAAAAGTATGATACAAAGGCATCAATGCGGAGTTTTAATTAAACACGCCGAAAGGCTGATTTTTATTATTATAATTGTTGTTGTTAAAATAGTAATACAATTGGTCATGGTTCATTGTATTACAACACCAATGCACATTTTATTACAACACTAGTGCTTCTTAGCATTAAACGCACCAATGTTCATTTTCTCTTTTTAGAAACATTGACCTGTGACAGTGCAATTTCTTTTTTTAATTCCATTGTTCATCACAAAATTGACATATATCTTATAATAGTATTCCTATCAATTAAATTTTGAGTAGTGCATTTGGATATGATGTTTGGATTAATTTGTTATATCATCATATTTCACATCTCTTCATTATAGTATTTAATCATCCATATATTTAATCAACGATGTAACATTTCACAACGACATTGGACAACACAATAGGATAAAATAAAATATATTTTATTATATATGAATAAGAATCTATTTGTCATACAAAATGGGACACTTATTGGTAACCCCTTGTCTTTCAATTGGGACACTATGTCCATTACATTAAAAAAAATGTTTGATTTTCATAGACAATTATTTAAAAAAATACAACAACTTGCATTAATATCCAAATATATCGATCATCATTCTTCGTTGGAACTGTTGTCAATGCTCGAGCTACTTCCATGACTTGGCTTATTTGGCTGATTTTTTTGTCAATTTCCTCCATTATTTTCCTCTTATTCAAGTTACATATACAAAAATAAAAATAAAGTGTAGTGAGTGTATCTACATTGGTGAGAATAATGAAAATTTAAATAAATAATATACATGAATGTAAATTGAAAAGCGACATACCATAGAAAGAATTGATTCATGAATGATACACGTTCTTTCAAAACCAAATCTCATGCCTTTTGTCAACAAATTTTATGTTGACACATTTCCATACTTTGTTTCGTACATGTTTTATTCCCCATAATAAATCATAGATTTAATAGAAAGATTTTTTTTGTTCCACTAATTATAAAATGAGAGAAGTAAAACAACATAGATACTTACAAATTTCACAATTAAATTTTTATATGCCAACATATACTTAGAACCCATACGTAACCCAATGTCAATCAATTCTTATGATGACTCTTTTTTGTATGTTAGCACCAGTTTGAAGACATTCAAAGATGGCTTCTGCAAAACAACTTAAAATATACAAAAACGAAATCTTAAGTTGTTATAAGGAAATAACAATTACTCAGAAACTTTGCTATCAACCATTTTCTTCCTCGTCGTCTTGTTTTATGTGTTGAATGGATTCCATTTGATTTTATTTTCTGCAAGAAAATACTTGAAAATTAATATTTAATGCTAAATTTTTTATTTATATGTACCTAATAGAAAAATTCATTGATTTCATACATTTGAAGCAAGTAGTTGTTGAGATGACTCCTCCTACGATGCAATTATGTCCATTTATTTGACCATCTCCTTGTACACTCTTTTGGACATTCCTATTGGTATATTGGATATCAACTCGTTGATCCTTTGAGATTTTCATAATCTTCCTGTAAAATTTTACATGACCATAAACTATTTTAATATTGAAATATGAAAACTAAAAATAACAAAATTGATATTAATAAATGAATGCTTTGTAGTAATGTATACATATTCTAGAAAATAATTTTTAGGAATATTACTTTTTGAATGATCTTTTGTTGTTGTTGTATGTTTTTGCTATTGCAACTCTGACATGTCTCATGGACCATTGCTCTAGAAAAGCTTCCTATAGCTTAGATATAACCTGTTTCTTGAAAATCATTGGATTTATTTATGTATTGTAAGTGGAAAGTACATCTATATATTCATTCCACTATATCCCTCAGAGTTTTGAAAAAGTTTTTCCCCCTTTCATTAACCTCCAACACCACTCAAGATGATCTAAGGACCAATTCATCATCATTCACATCTTCTATAATTTTGTAAATGGGGTCGTCAAGTTAATGTAGATGTTAATTGGTGTTGTATTTGTCATAAGTATAGTTGTATTTTGGAATAGGTTACTTTATGTTTACCATTTAAGATCTTTTCAAAACAGTTGGATTTTGGATACCATATTTTATGTACTTAAAACCATAATATTTTTGAAGTAAAATTTATTTTTGTTTTAAAGATATTGACCACAGATTATCATATTGTTTAGAGGTCTATCTATTCAATAAGTGTTGTCCATATGTTGCAATGTCACATATTTATTCAAATACCTACACCAAGCATAACCTTTATTAGTCTTAAAATGTTGATATGTGTCATTCAGTGCAACTTAATCACTTTATTACTTTTTCATTGTCATAGTATTATTGATATGAAATTCCTTTTTCTTTTATACATGTCAACTTGATAGATTATTTCCCCATCCTACTATGTTTTTGGTCTCCATATGTTGTAATGTCTTATGTTATTCATACGTCTACACCAAACATAACCTTTATTTATATTCAAATGTTAATACGGGTCTTTCCATTCAAGTTATTTATCTTTTTACATTAAAATTGTCTCTATTTGGAATAGTATAAAATTTGACTTCTGAATTTATGAATGTTAAACATAATCTCATGGATTTTTAATGTTTTATTTTATGTGAACCTCTTGTAGGTATAAAATATTGATTTCAACCTCATAAAATTATTACTATCCATATTTGGTCATCTGACATACTATTTAAAGTATACTGCAAGACCAACTTCAAACATACCAATTTTTTTTCTCTTTAAATATCTCAAATAATATTCATTTAATGACACTGGTTGTTCGGATTACAAACAAAAGAATTGTTTTTTGGTTGAGTTGTGCATTCATTGGTTGCTCTGTTGATTAAAATCCTAGCGGGTCTCTGTGGATAATAAGTGAATTGGTTATATATCGCTATGTATTAAAGGTGGAGGGTTTCTCTCTATGTATTATTGTCGGTTGCTTCCTCACAGTTATGAGTATAATCCTATCCAGTCGCATTCAGATTGTTATTTGTTTGTTGTGTATTTTTCATGCCAGAGTCATGGTCGTGGGCTCATTCTCATTGTATTGGCACCAAAGCATCTCAAGAATCGGTCTTAGGGTGGCCATAACGTTTATATATATGTTGTATGGTTCTATGGGTTGATATAAGTTATGCCTCGGTGTTAGGCATCCTCAACAATATTATTGTCAAATGGTTCGGATCTTAAGAAAATAGACAGAGGTTATATCTTTGTGTGTTCTTGGTAACTATCACTATTCAATTGACATTCGCCTCTCCTTTGCAAACATAAAACACACTATGTGCATCAGATTTTTTCTACCCTACCTGTCGTTGTTTCCTCTGTGGCTAACTCTTGTTCCATTGCCGAGACTTGGAATATAAGGAGACCTTGTGGCTTACTACTGTGTCTGTATCGAAAGGGTTTTTTCCTGTGGTTGATATGTCTTTGACGAACTCCACTTCTTTGTGCTATTTATGAATGAGCACGCTCTTGATTGTCTCCTTGTATTTTTTTTCGACAAAGCCCGATTTTAAACTTCCAACTGTTCTTTCTCCTTTTGGGCATCTTCTTGGTTGTCAAATATTGGTTTATCAAGTGGAGTGGTTATGGAATTTTTTCGTCGAGTCCCTATCTCATCTTCTTATGATTAAATTGATTGAACAGTTACAAATTGGGAATGGACAATGATATGCAGTCGAGGGCTACCTCCTTTTCATTATACTTCCATTCAATGTGTTCTTACAACGTGGTCTTAATAACAAATTGGAAACACCTGTGTGTTTCACTAGGCCCGATCGGGGTTATAGAAAATTATGGAATTGGTGATTGTGTGTATTTGGTTATATTCATTGTGCATATATTATTGAATCATCATGAATATTATAAATGGTCACATTGACAGTGATGAGGCTTGGGTTTTATGTTGACTGTGGTTTTGCTGCAAAATCTATTAGTTGATATGTTGAAGAATGTGTGTAATCGAACATGTTTTGGAAGTATGTTTGTATTTGGAAAGGTACCTATGTTTATTTTAAGTTGGGCCGATTGAGAATTGGTAGACAATGGATGATATTTTTATAGTAATGCATTATGGGATAGAGGTGGAGCAATATTGTTGTGCATTTTCTTTAAATTCTTAAAAGGAAGGAAAATAAATTAAAGACCAAGCATTTTCTTAACAACACTATTGAATGGAAAGTTGTTTCGATTATGACTATGATTTAACAGACTGTTCTCAATTGAGAAGTTTTGGAAATTTAAATGCTGGAACAATGAATAGTTTGATGCACAGTAATTGTTGATATGGTGTTGGTATTCTTTGTATTGATTTTAGTACATAGTTATGTTTTACTTGATTTGTTTTATGAACAATATTTGTTATTTCCCTGCCATTATCTCACTTTTTCACACATTACAAATCCCCTCATATTCCCAGATTCACTATTCACGCCATGTTGTTAAAATTTAATTGTAATTAAATGAAAACTCTATATTATAGCAATTGAAGGATGACACATAGATGAGTTACAATCGATATGCTTGTTATTATAATACAATCGATTGTTTGATGATTTGTTGAGCAGTAATCATGATCTACCCCCTTTCATTTTATCATTTTTCGCTCAATACAACCCCTCATATATCCCATAACCCTTATTCACCCCCTCATCATCAACAAGTATTAAATGATTTTATGGATTAGATTGCATGAGTCTGAATTGTAACTAAGACAAATTTTGTTTCATATTTAAAGAGATGTCATGTATGATTTTTTGAAGAAACTAGTTTCTAATGAACACTGCATACATGAATGAGTTTCTTCAGCAGAGGAAGCCATGGCCAGAATAACAGAGGAAGAGGAAATTGGAATAGGGGCCCTAGAAGGCCAAGGTTTTCGATACATTTTGATGAAGATCCACAAGAGTTGAACCAGTTATTCCAAGCTAGATTTTTCAACTGGACTGGACAAGGAGCGGTCCAACCTAGGCCAAAAAGGCATGCTTTCCAAGCCCTGCATGTCCCTGGTATACCAGTTCCCCCTCATGTCTCATTACAACTTGAAGTCCTTGAAAATGATAGATGCCAAGAGATTTTCCACCCGACAGTTTCCCAACATCGTGGCTGGCCTAATTTGTCTCTACCTGCTCCTCCTCCATCGGTTCACCCAGTTTTCCAAGATGCCCCTGCACACTCGCCTGTACAGTCTTCCCACGCAAGCAAGAGGCTAAAAACCGAAGCCTACCATGCACCTGATAAAGGAAATTTTTTTGTTACCCCCTCCTCTCCCTCAAGTGATTCTGCCAAAACTATTTCATCCTGCATGCACTTGAGAGATGATTGCTCTCATGTTATTAGTGAGATCAGACCTAAAGGCTCCACATAACCTAAGGAAAATTCAGAGAAATCAAAGCGAGACAGTAGCAACAAAAGGAAAATTGCCTCCCAAAGTGGAAAATGTGGTTTTTGAGTGTTTTTATTTATTGATTGTTGAGAACAGTTGTCTGCTCAAGTTTTTGGACAACACACTATTTTTTAGTATTTTGGATATGATTTCAAATATCATTGATATTAATTTTCAAATTATGAGAATGATGATGGGAGCCACAAGGAGGGATGGGCTTGATTGATTGACTAGGTGTGTTTATGTTTGTTAAGAAACTAAAGGGAGTCACAAGGGGTCCCACCTACTAATTATTATTTATTAAAGACCCTTATTATTATTTTATTAATTTTCCCCCTAAACTAAAAGTTAGTTGAGTTTTAGTTAACTTAACTAAAAGAGGTAGTTCAACTACTTCAACTAATTATGAATACTTAAAGGAAAAAAGAGAAGGAGGAGCAAGAGGAGAATAGAAGGAGAAAGCATACCGAGGTCTTCTCTTGAGTTTTATTGAGATAGTTCTGTTTCCATTCATTATTTAATTCATTGAAAGCCTAATTCTCTTTTATGACAACATGGTGCTATTGTAGAATACAAGATTCAAGGGTAAATTACATCATTCAGATACTTTTTTTTCATAGGTGTTGATCTATCTTTGATAGTCTGTGTAGACTTGTCTGTTTGTGAATTAAATTTCATGATTGATAAAGGATATTGTGCAGAGTCGAGTGGGCATCAATCTATGGCAAGTTGATCCAGCTTTTAAAGTTCAGTTTTTTACTTTCTGTCAGAATTCCTTTTGTATGGTTTTCATCGGGGACATATAAGTTTGACTTTGGTCCAAACTTCCTCATGGAATTTTGTAAATAGAACGATTTTTTTGATTAATTGGAATTGAATACACGATTGATTTCTGTCTTATATGTGTCAATTATTGACTTGGTATTTTTTCTTTTGTCTCTACATTTACTTTTTCATTTGTTATATTCAGAAAATTACATAAATATTGATTTTTTCAGAAATCTTTTATTTATAAGAAAATCATGCTAAGCCCTTGTAACCAACACTTTTGGATTAGGAAACAATTTTTGAGGTTACTAACATAGGGTGATATTCCCATCTATCTTGTTTTAGCTAAAAAAGATCTGAAAATGCTTGAGTAAGATCATTTCATATCTTTTCCTCAACACTGTCCAAACTAATAATAACACTAAGAGGCTTACACTCATATACAACATGACATTTCCATAAATAAGTTTGTCCCAAAATAACATCACAAAATTCAAGGGGAGAAACATCACACAATACCTCATACTTGAAGGGATTTATGTCGTAGGAGAGGCGACATTGTTGGATGATGCAAAGATTTCTTTCTTTGTGGAGCCATCTGATGGTGTAGGGCTACGGGTGTAGCATTGTCGGTAGGGCCAGCCGCTTAATGACCTTCGCTGAGATGAGTTTATTATTTCTACTTATATCAATGATGAATTGCAGTGAGGTGCCTTTCACCCACATCTATGAATGAAATAGGCACTCTCCTTCCTCTTTCTCATCAGTTTCACCAGGCTGGATCTTGGTGGTAGCAACAGTGGAACTGGGTTCCATGTTAATGATCTGTCTCCCCTTTTCTGGTTCTGACTCAGAGTCGGAACCCGCATCTGATTCTAAGGATTTCACCTCAGGCACCAATGACTTCTTTGAGCAGAAATCAACAGTGTTATGTCGGGGACTCTTATGGAAGTCGCACCACTTCACAGTATCTTTTTTCATATTTCCATTTCCCATCTTTGTTTATGGCTTAGACTGGTTGTCTTGAGGTTGTCCATATTTTCTCTGCCCTTTGTTCTGCGGGTTGGGGTTTCCCTTTCCATGATTATGTTGTGAGGGGTTCCTAGACCCAAATTGACGCATCTTTTGTTTAAGTTTCTGCTTGATTTTGACGACATAACGATAAGATGCACCCAAAGACGAGATGTAGAGAAAATCCATTTATGGTTGGATGTATTTATGCATGTCATCGTGGTAATTCAACATAAGATGTCTCTCATAATATTTGATACATAGCTTGGTGCGCAAGGTATGGAAGATATTTGTGAACTATGGAACTTCTTGATCCCTTTCATGCCATAGTGTGGTCCATTTTGTATACAGGTCATCATAAATTCCAACAGGGTAGTATTGTTCCTTAACAACATCCTTGAAGGACTCCCAGGTGAGTGAAACTATAAATAATGAGGGTTCCTTTGTTTCATTTTTCTCACAGAAAGTCTCCCACCAATCTTTGACATGGGGGACAACTTTGAGGAGCTCAAAAGTAATATTTTCTCTATTCAAAAATTTATGGACATAGAAATACTCTTCTAGCAGATTAAACCATTTGTCTACAACATTTGTGTCTATTTAACCTTCAAATATAGGAACATAAAAGATAATCTATACCTTGAAGGGGGTGGAACCTCTGCTCGAGGAAGATGCATCTTCTGTTGGTAGTCATCGAAGGATTTGCGCAAAATTATCCATCATCTCGTTCCTTTGTTGCATGAGGGGTTCCTCAAGCAATAGTTTGAAATTATCTCTTATCCCATTGTCTTTACTTTATCCCTCCATGGAAGGTCTCTTGGGAGTGTGGGAACTATTTTCCCCAAGAGAAACAAGTTCGAGAGCCAACTCTTTTTACCCTGACCTCATCGGGGACATGCACTAAGAACAATAAGGAGGAAACCACTCTAAGACCACTATTCCATATTTTATAAGCAGAACTAAATGAACACGGATTATTATTATTATTAACACAGATACACAATGAACAATAACAAATATACAATACAATTGACTTCTATTCAATAAAGAAATATATTGAAACTGTAACATGCAGACTTAAAACAAGCTTTGCTATAATGGTGGTGACTTATCTCTGAGAAGAGATGTGACGGTTGCACTCATTTTCAATAAGATGATTACAATGAGAATCTAAAATAATTTTTACAACAAACATGAATTCCAAAACCCTATACATCCAAAAAACCTAACCCTAGGAGATGAAGCGCCAAAATTCATGTGGGCCCCGTTGGAGTAAGTTGGTACATCAACTTCTTAAGGTCATAACGCTTGCATATGATCTACATTTTAGGCGCACGATAGCCTATTGGAAAGGTCCATTTGAAGACTACACATTATGTGGTCAAACTCTCACTTTGTCTACATTTTGACTATGAAGATCCCTAAAAACATTGTTTAGGGCCCAAAAAATTGAGGACCCGAAAACTAGGAAAAAACTGCCAAACTGAGAAAATGTCAAACTGAAAAACTGCCAAGATGAGCTAGTTGGAATAGGTGGGTGGCCACCGATATCCACCTGGATCAACACCTAGTAAAGGAAATTTTGGATTTTTTAAAAGTGGGAGAGGTCATTTTAGTTGAAGATTGTAATACTAATACACGATGCATGCAAATACATGAGAAATTAAGGGAAAAGGGTTTTTCAAATATTTCAGTGGATACATAAGACATCACATGCTAATGATTTATGCATTTTGAGATTTTGATTTGTAATTATACATCACATTTTATTTGGACATGAATATGAACTTACCAAATCAAACAAGGAGTTAGTGCAATTGACTATTTGATAACACAAGAGATAATAATTTACCAAATCGATAATTTCAAGGGATTAAATCATGATAATTCCCTTGTGTGCTTATTTTATTTTCTCTTATCATAGTAGCTAAAGTTGAAATGAAAAATATAGCAATTGAAATCCTATATGGAGATTAAATTGCCAAAATATAGATGTATTTTCCTTGTAGGTAAAAAGAGAAATCAAGGTTATCATATGGCCTATCTATTTCAAAGAAATAAACATGATTGAAAGAAAAAAGTGGTACATGTGAAGGGGAAATTCTTTGAAGACCGTACAAGAAAACCCAGTGAGACACCTTTTAATGATTGCTATGATGAAGAATTGAAATGGAAAGAAAAAGGTTATTAAGTGCTACTTTAGATGAAGAGACTCATTGGATAAATGAATACAAAGACTCTATATAGGAAAAAAAGATAATTTATACAAAGACTCTATATAGGAAAAAAATATAATTTCTTTAAAAAAACAAGATGATCTTATTGACAACTTCACATGTCCTCCAATTTTTTTTTATAAACAACTACATTCATGTACCACTCGAATTGCACAAGATGAAGAAGAAATGATTGTATGTGCACATAAAATTGATCACAAAGACATTATTGGAAAGGATTCCAACATGGATTTTCAAGAAAAGAAATATATAAAGGTGTAAATTAAACAACTTTCCGATGGGAAACACTTGATCCTCATAATTTAACCAAATGGTAAAATGGATAGGTCCATTTTTTCATTCACTTCTCAAAGATATATTCAATCAATTCATCTGGTAAGCACTGTCTATAGACTTGTGTAGGCTAGAAAATTGATACATGTTCATAAAAGTGATGATATAAATGATGTGAGAAATTACATAACCATCATGGCTAGAAGCCTATTTTCCAAGCTATTTGGCACAATTATAAAGAATAAAATAAGTAAATGTGCATAAGAAAACAATGTCAAGATTCCTTCTTAGGTTAGTTTTCATGCTAAGCATTCAATCATTGACCGCCTAGTAACTCTTAGAGTTGGTGTTGAGAAGCGTGATGAAAAGACAATAGTATTCATGTTTTTTATGCTAATTTTGTTAAAGCCTTTTGATATAATGCATTGATTAAAACTTTGGGAAATCTGAATGGAGAAATTAATAATTCCAATTGAAAAATAGTTTCCATCTAGAGAAGAACTATGACCTCAAAACAAGAACTCTAACACTAAAAAACAATATTTTTTGGTGAATACCAAAACCAACCCCAAATTCAAAAGTGGTGCTACTAGTAACACCTTTTTGGGGGGGTTTAAATTACCACCTTTCGCAACCATGGTGTTAATAGTCATAATATTGCCAACAAAAATCTTAAAATCAATCCCCAAATAAAAAAATGGTGTTGACAGTGACACCACTTTTTTTTTTTCCGAGGTTAAAATTGTAACTAGTTTGAAACCATGGTCTTAACCATTACTACAAAAAGTATGAAGTCGAACTCCAAACTAAAAAATGGTGCTCCCAATACTCCTTTTTTCGGGGATAAAATTATCACTTTTTTAAGTTATGCCATTATTCTTGCAACCAAAATCATAAATTAACCCTCGAATAAAAAATAGGTCATATCAATAACATCATTATTTTTTTCAGTTAAAAACCCAAAACTAATGCGCACACACGTGTATATATATATATTAACAAAATTAAATATTAAAAAATAAATTAAAAACAAAATTGAATAAATATTAAAAATTAGTTAAAATAAAGAAAATATTTAAAAAAAAAAACAAAAAATTTGAAAGAAGACAATCAAAATTAAAATTAAAAAAAAAGAAAGCACGAAAAGAATGCGACTGGCACCTAGCCGCGGGAGTGGGGAAAGTGGTGGGCTGGTGGTTTGTTTTGGGGGGTTATAATTTATTTTTTAAGTGGTAAGGGAACGATTGCCCCCACTCTTTTATGCTTTTTGATAATATTTATTTTTTTAGCCTTTTAATTGTTTTAATATAAGATATTTTAAATTCGTTTGTATTTTTAAATTTTTGTTTTGATAATTGATTTTGTTATTTATTTTGCTATATTTTCTTTATTATTATTTTTTTTAATTTTATTTTATTTTTCTAAATTGGTTTTAATTTAGTTTTATTTATTTTTAATAAAATATTTTTACTTCTAATATTTTTTATTATAATTTTTTCTTTTCCATTTAAAATGTATTTTTCTATTTTTCTTTAATTTTTGTTTTTTTAAAACACTTTTTTTTTCATTTTAAAGTTTTTTTCTTCTTTATTTTTCTTTTTTCTTTTATTAGTAAAGGCTAGGGACTATAGAAATGAGTTACTCTTTGACCACCTATTAGTTTTAGGTTTGACTTTTAAAATTTTCAGATTTGTAATGTTAAACTTAGGGAAATCTCATTAATAATTTATTTTAGATTTAAAATAAATAGAAAACTAATTTTTTTTGTCATGTTATTGACTTTCAACTTCATTGTGTTATTGTAGGGGTGACGGCGTGTATTAATTATTTTATCTGATTTTGAGCCCTCTTCCAACACTGCATCCTCTCTGAGTCTTGACAACTCTACAACCACTGCCTTGACAGTGCAACTCTGCATCCCCTATGACAACTCTCTAGCAACTTCCTTGACAGAGCCTCCTACACACTGCCTCCACTCATTGGACAGAGCCAAAACTCATCCTTAATACCTGGCCACCTCCATGCCCAAAACTATTTTTGTCTTAATATTTGAGCTTTATGCTCCATGTCCAAAGACTGAACAAGAGTTTCAACTTGATATTTCAAAGTCTTTCATCTTGATATCTCTTTGAAAGACATTGAAATTCTGGGGGATATATGAAAAAAACTTCTAAATGCTCTTCAGTGGATATTGGATTGTTACCTTGAACTTTAGAAAGGAACTTTTGGTGGATGTAAGAAGCCCAATAGTTATGACTCCAAGCAAAGAGAAAAGTGCAAATTTTTATTTTTTTAGGCAGGAAGGCAATGACGACAACAGTTAAACCACACCACCTAATGACGAACACCACGTACACAGATTAAGCATTGGGAAACAACAACTCTACACACTAGCACAATGAGCAACTAGGTGAAATATGCGTAAATCAAAAGAAAGAAATGACTACCCGCCCGACCCAAATATGACAATGCCTACAAGCTAAGGACAACATCCATAATCCCAACACAATGGTCTCGACGACCAGTAACTAGAACCTCTATGGCACACAAACCCAAACGCATGAAGGCATTACAACCCAAGCACCAACAACAACTACAATAAGCAAACACCCGCATCAAGAAGCACGAGACTACGACTAGGTTATCATTCACATCTATCAGTCAGGGCGGACAATGATCATTCCCCTCATCGAGGCGCACAATGATACCCTCATCAGATACCCTATACGACGACCCCCCTTTTAAAACAACAAGCGTCATATAATCGACCTAGTTATTTTTGTTGTGTTTAACACATCACACTTGTTGGGCAACATCATCAATGCATCATTCACAAGTATAAACAAACAAAAATAATGCATAATGATTATATGTCATCAAAAGTCCATGAGCCATGGAATCTAACCATTAGCCAAGTGTAAAAGAAATGATCTGTCAAGTTAAGTTCGTTGCGCATGAAGACAAAATTACTACACAATTATTTAATACAACATAATCTACTTGCGTGCAAGAAGACTAACCATTTACTAGTCATAAATCAATTTAATGTGTGATGCCAGTAAGCTACACTCAATCATTCATCATTAATCAATATGTGTTGGTGCAATAGAACTGATAAGCAACAATCATTCTATTCTACCAGGTGCAACCAATATAATGACTCAACCAGTCACCAACGCGTTAAATTCACAGTGATCGAGAATAAATACCAAAAAAATCTATCAACGACATAATTCAAGCACAAAAATCCACTTATTAACCTTCAAGGAACAACAATTTATTCTTAACTACTAGAACCTTTAAGGGTCTTAGATTTTCATGTAGTGCATCTTTTTCAACGAGAATGAAAGTTCACTTTTGATCCAAGAACACAAATCCATTCCACACAGTTTAGACAAAATTAATTCTAAAATAAAATAAATTCTAATTTACAACGATTCTAAAATAACAATTTTGGAAAAAATTCTAAAACAATTTCAGACAGAAACAACTAGACCGGGTAACATTCCACCGGATTAAAATTTCTAGTTGTAGTTGTATCGAACACAAAACAAACTACAATAGTGCAATGGAAGGGACTATTTGGAAACATTAACAACACAAAAAAATCGAAATAAAATAGATATTTACGCACTCGTCAAGTCTAAGAGAGGGAAGCCCAGAGCCATGTGTCAGCGTCTTCAAGAGTTGTGGGACAGGCATAAGGCGAGACTCGGAATTTGTGCTAGATCTTAATGCCTAATCTCGAAGGATGAAGTGAAATCGGTTGGACCCCACCTAAGATGGGCAGAGCGCAAAGATAAACAAGAAACGTCGAGATGATTGTGGGAAGGCCACAGAGGTAGTTTACAAAATGGCAGGGTGGGTTTTGTGTGAAGGACACACAGATAGTTGAAAAAAATCACAAAGAAAGAATTGTGTGAAGGACGCATAGGTATTCTAAAAAAAATGAAGAGAAATAATTGTGTGAAGGATGCATAGGTAGTCTAAATAAAACACAGAGAAACAATTGTGTAATGGATGCACAAGTAGTCTAAAAATGAAGAGAAATAATTGTGTAAAGGATGCACAGGTAGTCTAAAAACGCAGAGAAATAATTGTGTGAAGGACGCACAGGCATGAGGATAACAAATGTTGATCACAAGTGTAAAATGCAGAGACAACTATTGTCTATCCAACACGTAGATATAATGCAGTTGACCCAAATACTAAGATAAAAATATGGCATTTTTTTAGTTAAAAACATCATTTCTATCTATTAACAAAAAACGAATTCGCAATGTTAAAAAAAACATTCAAAAAAAGGTAGATAACAATGATATCGTTGTCTAGAATTTGATATAAAAATTTTGTTACACACTATATAAATTCGCCAACCAGAATATTGTTGTCCACGATATATAAAAATTCATTGTTCTCATAACTCTGTCATGCATTTATATAAAACCCTGTCAAGTAAACATAACAACACTGTCTTCTATACAACATAAAGTCATTGTACTTTAAAAGGAACGATTATATAGTATGTAGTTGTGTAATATAAAATACGAACTTAGAATTTGTTGGTTACAAAATCTACTGTCATGCATCATATATATTAATTCTTTGTCACCCATTAAAGATAAAAATTGTTATCACTGGAATCGCAGTAGACATATCTCTGTCTCATATTAGATATAAAATCACTATTGATAAAATTACATTCGCTCTACAAGGAAAATGAAGAGTAATCAACGATTTTTCTATCCCAACATAGAGCATAAAATCGTTGTCACAATGTTAAAATGCAGGTATGTCAACATTGAAAATAATGGTTGGTAATTCGTGGTTCAAAAATGCAGGTATGAAGTCAATCGCAAACAAAGGCAAGGATGATCAATCAAGCGTAGAAATTTAAAAAGGTAGAGGTTATCAATAATAAATCATTGTCAAGGTAAATCGCATAGGAAATTCGCAGGTCAAAGGTATGAAAATGCGGAGTAATTTCGCCTTCAAAGTAAGAAATGGCAAAGTTACTTGGCATACCAGATGTAAAAAGAAAAAAAAAACACAAAATAAATTCTCTAGGAGATGTATCAAACACAGACATAATTTGTCGGGAAATGTATGGAAAACGCAGAGATACTTCGCCAAGAAATGCATCAAATGCAGAGACCAAAATGTAGAGGATCATAACCAGTTCGCTGAGGGAAAGGATAAACAATCGTAGAGGTTATCAATCGCAACAAGGTGCAAGAAAATCACTCAACTAGGAACCATCAGCAAGGGTAGACAGCTAGGAAAACTATCCTTCACTCATCATCATGCACAAAAATGTAGGGCATCAAGATCTATAAGTCTATTAACACTGAAGTGACAACCGCTAATACGGATCTTGACCGATTGTTCAGGCATGGATTGATGGTCTAGGAAATATGACGAAAGATAAGGGACAAACTCTTCAAATAATCAATGAAACAAACAGAACCGTCAAGCAATCAAGGATCGATGGCCAAGGAGATCAATCGATGCAGCGAGCGTAAACTATGATGATTTTAAGTTCTCGATTAAATACGCTAAGTAAAACACTTTTCTTTAAGCAATAAAAGTACATAATTTAAAGCGCGAGATCAATATTACTCTACCATTCAAAATAAAATCATGTGTATCATAGCCCAAGTCGACTGCTTCGAGTCATTGTCCCGCGTTCTCTGTCCTGCTCCCGCTTGTTGACCGTTGTGACTTCACCGATACCTCCCAGCCAATTATAGGGGTACTCTTCTTCCCCCTTAGCACCCTGATATGCAAAGGGGCCATGCACACTAAACTAAAGAACAACTAGCTCACAACTCGCCTCGCAAGGCTGAGCTACCACTCCTCACCGAGTTGGGTTTCCCAACTCCCACAAGATAAGTCAGTCAAGTAAAAAAAATTGCAGTGTAACATTATGCATCAAGCATATCTCCATCCTTCTCCTCCTCCCTCCTTTATATAGAATCTCTAAGTCACTTATTTCCCAAATTCTCATTTAATTTATTGTTTAATAATATAATTCAAAAAAATCCTCCCCATACACATGTCACCCATCCCCTTTGTTGCACCAGAATTTAATTTCATTAATTATTTAATTACTCCTATTTCCCTTACCCACCTAAAAGAATTCCTAGAATCGCTCCTAGGTGTCCCCATATTCCCTTACACAAATTAATGACTTACACTCTTACTAAATTCCTAGTTGAGTTCAATTTAGAATGTTCTTAAAGGCAAGGTTCCTTACTAAGTTGATCATTCTTCTTTTTCCTTATGGTTCCCTTTTTCTTTATGTTTCCCTTTTTCCCTCAGTTTCCTAATTTTTAAGTTTCCCTCTTTTCCCATTTTATCTAAAACTCAAATTAGCAAGTGTAGAAAATTATATTTTTCCCCTTTATCTTTTTAATTAATAATTTTTTAATTAGCATATGTAACAAAACAATCATTTCCCTTTAAAAATTTAATACCCCAAAGTAATTTGATTTTTTTTAAATTAATTAAATTTCTTACCCCCTTCTCGTCACATGTTTAATGATGATGATTATTATTATTATTATTATTATTATTATTATTATTATTTCCACAAGTATCACTTAGACCTAGACTTTATTTTCCTAGGTTGGGTGACATTTTATTAGGGAAATTATTTTTAAATCTTTCTTGTCACATTATTAGTTCTAGGGCCATCTAGGTTTATTCACTCATTAGTTAACAACGCGATGTGCCCTTCAGGATGCCCTAGGTGCTCCAAGGGTGCCACTCACCTCATTTTGTTTCCCTTGCATGACATGCCCTTCAGGACGCACTACGTGCACCAAGGGTGACACTCGCCTCTTTCCATTTTTCTTGCACGACGTGCCCTTCAGGACGCACTATGTGCTCCAAGGGTGCAACTTGCCTCTTTCTGTTTTTCTCACGCAATGTGCCCTTCAGGACGCACTACGTGCTCCAAGGGTGCCACTCGCCTCTTGACTGACTTGGTAGACATCAAAAACCCCTGGAGTCAATAATCCACCAGGTGATCTTGTGGGAGACTAAGGGCCTCAAAGGAATAAGTCCCATGCCTTATTGTGCACTTGCAAGTGACTGTCGCATTCTACCCTCACGACATCATGGGTCTTATTGAACTTGGTAATCGTTAACCTAGAGTTTGAGCCACATCGGGAGTGCTAGTAGGCTGTGGCAGGGTTGTTGTCCACACCTCTCCCTCAACGTCTCTGGTTGTCGTGCGTGACCCCTCTACTCCACATGTGAGTCTGGTCGACAAGCTATAGTTAGCCTACATCATCAATAAATCATGTCAGAAATACATTCAATCATCATAACATCTAATCAGATGTGCATATGTCATATCAACAATATTAAAAACCCAATAGTCCACTCCCTGACTCTATCTAGAGTCCAAGGGGTTTCATCGATGCCTCTGCATCCTTGAGGTGCAAAGTCCTGCACACTCAAGAGAATCTAGTCAATAGCACATGTCTATGTCAATACAACAAAATAACCTATCACCATATCCATAAATGCCTCATAATCATAATCAAATGACCAATAGTACAATAATCTGGATCACTTGCAAGCAAGTGTCCTCAAAGAATAATCTCGCTCAGTGCGCGCAAGAGAAGGATGTTATAGTGGAGTGCATTGGGCATCTAATTGGTGTACGTAGGAATAAAAACACAATTGTACGGGGCCATATAAACAATAGAAGAAAGTGGAAGCATAAATATAGGAATTGAAATAGAAGAACTGAAAGCCTTATCATTTTCTTCGAAGGAGTGATGGATTTAATACTGGCTACAAGAGTTCTTCTATATTTTTCAAGGGTAGGTATACACTTTTATCTGGATTGAATCTAGATGATCTCCTCGCACCTCTTTCTCTCTTCACAAGCTAGGTTGTGCCTCTTCTCTCATCAGTTTCTTCTCATCCACTTCAACGTTCTTCTATTTTTCTTTCTTCTCATAGGTTTCTTCTCACCCTAGTTAGTTTTCTTCTTTGCTTCCCTACCTCTATTCTCATCGGTTTCTCCTCATTCTCCATTCTTTGTTCTTCATTCCATTGCATATCTCTCATATTGATTCCATCAACCATATCCATCTGATGATGCCAAGTAATAAAAATATATGCATAAAATGAAGAGAAAAAATGAATAAGAGTCACCCACCCAAAATTTATTCATTTGCATGCTTATTAAAAATAAAAGTTATTAAATAGTCTTAACTATTCCCAACTTTACTTCCAAGTTGGCATCAATCAACACCTAGATTTCTGTGTGGATGCCCATGTTGCAGGCTATCCATTTAACAACTCTTAGATTAAGGGATATTATCTATATGTTTACAGATAACCAGAATGTTAAGATTCTTTTGCGATTATGGTAGAGAACCAAGGTAAGTTTTTCTGCAGAGCCCTGAACTAGATGTTATACCATTATCCTGATATTTTGACTTAAAATATATAGGATAAAATATGACAGTCCCAACAAGACGATTTATCAAACATCGTTCGACCCCAACGATATTTCAATCCCTCGAGTTTGTTCTTTACCAGTTTTATTTATGATTCTCTCCATTAATATATAGTTTACAATTTGATGCCTTAATGAAATGTTTAGTTTAATTCTTAGAGATCGTTTGACTTTAAACACTTATATTGTATAAACTTTAGTTGTTAGATGGAAAGATTAGGGGGGAAAGGTTCATATTATGAAAAAATTCCATATAACTTTGTTAATTGTTAATATTTTGACAATTCATAAAAACAATTAAGATTTCAACCATGGACAATATTGAGCCTCTTAAGATGGTATGGATCTGCAACTAGGAGGCAAACCCTAGCTTTTGGATTTTTCAAAAACCCGTGCACCGACTGATGCGAGCTCTGACGCCAGAGCACTGAACGCCCAACGCATCGACCTGCAAACTGCGACTCAGCACGTCCCCTGTCCGCCTTACAATGGGCTTGGGGGAGGGGGGGAAACCCCCCTCGTACAGCGACATCGCGTCCAACGACAAGGCAGGGACCCGCGCCAAAAGACCGGCCTTTGAACCACCGGAGCATTTGCGGGAGAAACTGTTTACCCAGGAACAAGCTTCGAGTAAAGAAATGGAGCTGGAACCAAGCACATCTTGCAAGCAAGCTCCCAAAAATTGGCTGCCAGGTAAGTGCATACCTCAACTGGACAA
>JZKD02S0362679.1:199451-215098 GCA_000966675.3 Picea glauca | reverse complement strand
ATCTTCAGCGGTGAACACCTGGACCTGGTATTCGAGCTCCGCAGCCACGTAGCGGACTTGGAGCACAGGGCCCACAACATGGGACAGAAGCTAGACGTGTTCCTGGACGAGCTTTTCGGGACCCCAGCGCAACATAGGTGCCACATGTGCATGAAGGCCTTCGACATATCAACGAATGATGATGGACGTGCCAAGTCACCGGATGCCTAGGCTGACTGGTTCCCCAGGTTCTTGTTTTTTTTCAGTGTTAGTTGCTACTTAMCTCTTTGGAATTCCGRCATCTGTCCTGGTTTCCTACGGGCAKGACARATGTCTTTTTCTRYTCATATTACTGTATAAACTGCTAAGTTCTAACCAATAATGCTGGTTTCCGGATACCGGCAGCATCTTTTGGTAGCTCTAGCTATGATACTGTGTATTCCTGACAAAGTTTTGTGTTAATATATTATAGAAGGCACTACCCCTTTTTTACTTAAAAAAAAAAATATTGAGCCTCTTAAGATTTATACAAGGGACAATATTGACCTATACTATTTCATTCAAATCCGAAAACTGTTAGGATTAAACTATTAGGATTTGTACAAGGGACACTATTGACGTAGATGGATCGAACACCCTGAAAAACCTTTAATCCACTAGACTGTGCAATTTCAACGACTCATATATGAAATTGCATTCATTCTTTCAAATTTCACATAAGAAAATAAGAAAATAAATTTATTATTTTCCTACATTATGTTTCTTTGTTCTGCAAACATGCAAAAGTAGGAACCACAAAATATTTAATTAACCCACATGTTCCATGTATCCCATTGGATTTTCCATTTTAAAACTTAGGCAGTAGGTACTATGCTGCCATGCAACACTTGTTTTATTTATTTTTCGTGCTTTCTCAATGTGTTTTTTTCTTTAATAATTTTATATGCAATAGTTTTGGGATTTTAGGTTACACTTTCAAATATGTTGTAGTTTTAAGTTCAAAAAAAATGTCACTATTAATAGTACTTCCTTTTTATTTGGGGGTTGATTTTAAGGTTTTGGTTACAAGGATACATATTTTCCATACCATGATTTCAAAAGCATTGTAATTTTAGCTCAAAAAAAGAGAGGTGTGATATTTGGAGCACCACTTTTTTGTTCAAGAATTGATTTTAATATTTTGGTTACAACAATACCAATTCTTAAGTCCACATTTTCAAAGTAGCTATAATTTTAAAATCAGAAAAAAGAAAAAAATAGTGTGGCTTGGAAAGAGTATTTTGAACCTGATTATGTTGACCCTGTAGTTTTTTCTAAAGAGGTTGGACATAAATAATGGAAGGAATCAATGATTAACGAATATGATTCAGTACTTGCAAATGGGACTTGGAACTTAGTTGATTGTCCACCTGATGTTAAGCTCATTGATTGTACATGGGTTTATCAAGTAAAGTACAAGCCTAATTGTAAAAGTGACAAGTACAAAGAAAGACTTGTTTCGAAAGGTTTTTCTCAACAGGAATGAATTGATTATGAAGAATCTTTTGCACCCACGACTAAATGGAATACTATCATAATGGTTATCAATTTGGCTGCATAGCATGGTTGGAAATTACATTAAATGGATGTCAAAAGTGCCTTCTTGAATGATTTGAAGGAAGATATTTTCATGACTCAACCACAAGGGTTTGAAGTTAAAGGACAAGAACATAAATTTTTCAAACTTGTAAATGATTTATATGTCTTGGAACAAGCTCCTCGAGCTTGGTATGCAAAAATGGATGATTACCTACAAAAGGTGGGTTTTCAATGAAGTGAATCAGATGATACATTGTATTTTCAAATGATATATAAGCACTTGGTGATACTTGTACTCTATGTTGATGACTTAATCATAACTTGAAATAATGAAGCTCACATCAAACAGGTTAAGGAAGAACTTAAAGCAGGGTTCAAAATGACTTATTTAGGGACACTTCATTATTATCTTGGAGTTTAAGTATCTCAACATCCTAATCAAATATTCCTTATCCAAACTAAGTATGCCACTGAATTGTTAATGAAATTTGGCATAGAATATTGTAAAACTTCTCTTACCCCCATGGAGCAGAAATTGAAACTTTCAAAATTTGAAAGTGGGGAATTGGTAAACAATACAAGGTACATGCAATTGATTGGAAGTCTCATTTATTTGACAAATACTCGACCATATTTGTTATATGTAGTCACTATACTTTTAAGGTTTATGTAGGAACCAAGGGAAAGTCACTGGAATTTAGCAAAAAGGGTACTGAGATACATTTATGGTACAAAATATTTGTCTTCTCTACAAAAGAAACAAAAATTTTACACTTGTTGGATATTCAGATGCTCATTTTGCAGGTGACATTGATGATAGAACGTCCACTTCAAGTTATTTAATGAATATGGGTTCAACAATAGTATCTTGGAATTACAAAAAGAAAACAACAAATGCCAATTTTTCAGTATAGACAGAGTACATATTAGCTTGGGAAGCATCATGTGAGATTGTATGGCTACGTAGAATTTTACAGGATCTTGGTGAAACTTAGAAATCACCAACTACTTTATTGATCGACAATAAATCAACAATAAAGATGGTCAAGAATCCAGTATTTATTCAAATACTAAGCATGTCGACACCAAGTACCACTTCGTCATATCATTGATTATCAAAGACATCATCAAGTCTTAGTTATGTCCATTTGAAGATCAAACTTTAGATATTTTTACCAAACCTCTTGGTAGAATAAAGTTCACTAAGTTCAGAGATGAATTTGGTATTTGTAAATATGAACTTTCGGATTAAAGGGGGGAATGTTAGCCTCATAATCCTAAAGTTTTATAGTCTAAGTATTTTTTAGTTTAAATATTTTTAAAAATTAGTTTATTCTAGTTTGTTAGGATAATGACACTAAGCTTCTATGTAAAGGACACCTATCATACTCGTGTGATTATGTGATTGGTTTTTATCCCATATTTTAGTTTAGAGTTGAGCTATATAAACAAGCTCCTCACTTCTGTTTGTAAATGTTATTTTCCTTATTAATAAAATTATGCGTCTAAGGACACTTCAAGTCAACAATCGTCAATGCAAATTTTCGATTTGGATGTTGATTTTAAGGTTTTTGTTGGAAATATTACAAGCATATTAATGTCATGGTTGCAAAAAGTGGTCATTTCAACCCTTAAAATAAATAAATAAATGTGCTATAAGGAGTGCCATTTTTCGAAATGAGTTTTCATGAAGTCTGTAACCATATTTTGAGTGGAGAGAAACTAATTTCAACTTATATGAAATGGTTATTGACAATTGTAGAATTGAGGGTGTCGATAAATATTAAAATTGGAAGAAGGAAAGTCAAAATCAAGATTAATATTGGGGTGAAACAACATTGTCTCCCCTCCCCAGCATTATTCGACATACTCATCTAGATCAATTGAGGAGATTGGATCAATAACAATGGGTGAGGAGAAATACACATAACGTGTTATTCTTTGTTGATTATTGACTTATGAAAATGATGTTGTATTATTCCTAAATCACAAAGATAGTCTCCAAAGACATCTTGATGTCCTAAACAATTTTTTTAGGTATTTTTATATGAAAATTAATGTAAAAAAACAAAGGCAATGCTAAAACGTATTTGTAATAAGTATATAACCAACACATTTAATGTGGTAAATTAAAGGTAGTTCCTTTTACAAGTACTTGGGCCTTGCATTTAATTCTTGTTATAATTGGAGATCTTCTATGAAAACATTGGTAATAAGGGACATGAAGCTTCTCTATTTTGTGAAAAAAAAAATGAACATACACTATTTTCACAACATCAGTATAATCATTAGTGAATTGAATTTAGTCCTTCACTCCTCCCAAATTTAATTCCCGCAAGTAAAATGTTAAGCTCTTAAATGAATAAAATATCCAAAAAACCTAAACTTTGATTATATTCCAATATTTTTTTAAATTTATATATATAATCATTAATTTTATACAATTATTTTATTCTAGTTTAAAACTTTTCAAAAATCTTAAAATATAGAATTATATTACTCTATGATATAGAAATGTTATATTACTTTAAGAAAAGAAACATCATACTAAAGCATATAGATATAATCATTATATAGATACAATCATTATCAAAAGTAAAGATTAGTACTTTAAGTAACACAAAATTGAAAAAAAAAAACAAATGTTATAGTATTTTTGAAAAAAAAAAACAAATGTTATAGTATTTTTGAAAAAAAACATCATTCTAATTTATTACAATAAAGCATAAAGCATATAGATGCAAGCATTATCCAAGTAAATATTAGTATTATAAAAGAACATAAAATCGGAAAAAACAGAAAATTGAAAAAGGGTTAATAATAACCATACACCTGAAACATTATATTACCTTAGGAAAGAGAAACATCATGCTAATTAATTCATATATAACTAACTAATCTAAGACACATCATGCTAATTAATTACATATATAACTAATTAAAATAGAACATATAGATACAAGCATTAACAAAGTAAAGATTGGTACTATAAAAAAGAACAGAAAAAAAAATTCAAAAAAGATTTTGAACAATAACCATTCAATTCACTAATAGAAACTTTAATTGGAAAAATTAATAATTTTTTTTGGTGAATAGAAACTTTAATTGGAAAAATTAAATAAATGTTTTGGTAAATAGAAACTTTAATTTAATTAAAAATAATAATAATTTTTTTCACCAAAACTCCGCATAATTAATTATTGAGTAATAATACCTCTATCAAAAACTTTTTACGCAAAAAATTCGTTTATTCAGAGTAAATTCTCATCGCCTAAAAAAGTAAACAACAGCATGGAAAATAAACTTATTCAAACAGCAAAAATTGAAAATAAAATACATATCTCGATACGATTGTTCTTTCTAATCATGATAGATTGTTATTCTAAGATTTTCGTTTGGAAATAGAAGCATGGAGTTGTTGAAACTATCTCTTTCAGAGTTCTTGAAATCTTCGCTTCTGTCATTTGTGTTTTCTCTATTTCCAATCCATTGTGACTTCAGACGCCTTGAAAGTCGGCTGAGCTCTGTTTCTCCTTCGCAACCGCCTCTTCTGAGCTCTGTTTCCCCTTCGCAACCGCCTCTTGCCCATGAAATTATTCATCACCGGGATGGATCTCTCATTATTACAGGATCTTGACAGCGCCTCTGTCCCTGGAGTCTCAGATTGGCTCGCCATCGAATCCGAAACTTCCACGCTTGCGCTTGCTTCTGCTTCGACGGCAGACTGGGAAGGGCTTCCTGGATCACAACTGGACGTGGACGACGACGCTACCTCGCTCGTGGAACCTCCCGCAATCGTTTCGTTCGAAGTCCCGATTATGACTTCTTCGTCTGGTCTGGAGTTCAATTCCCTCTCGAGCGCTCTGATCACGATTTCCATGTCCCGCTGGGATGCCTCAAAGATCCACGCAGCGTCAGCGTCGTCGTCTTTGGCGGTATGGAAGGGCGGTATGGAAGGGCTGGAAGCGCCAGGCAGCCAAGGCTTCTTCCCTCAATACGCGGCTTCTTCTGGATGGCATTGACAGCTTCAAGTTCGATCTCGTGATCTCCTCCATCACCGCCATGCTTGCTTTGTGAGTATACATACATTCATGAATAAAACTAGAACAAATGAGAAACACGGAGATTTTATTTCGTAATCCCATGAGAATAGGCTGTGCCCGTGAGCTTGTAATTACAAGTGGGAATGCATTGTTTAACTTGTTACGGTAAGTCAAAAAATTACAGAATAAAATATTTCTTTTAAAAATTCACACTATAAAATGTCGTAATCAAGACAATAATTTATGAGGACTTTTAATTGATTCAAATTCCCACTTAGAAAGTGCGATTTGAATCTAAACATTACTTGATAATCACTTAAACAATATTCTATAATTAATATGAGAGCAATCATTCATTAGTCAAGATAGATTATTTGCATCCATCTCTTTAGCTATAGTTGGGAAATCCTCTTGGGATGGAGAGAAAGGAAGGACGGGAGCAGATGTTACACTTGGTCTATGTTGCCTCACTAAAGCAAATCAAGATAATTCCTCTTATATTACTAAAGTTTGTTACATAGGGGATATATATTCATTTGGGTAAAGGGTATTTCGTGAAAAATAAGTCGTTTCTTAGAGCAACTAAACAACCCTCTCCACATATATAAAAAAATTGTAAAATACAATTATATAAGAAGAGCATTTTTATATTAATTTGCCCACTCTCACTCTCCATGAAAGAAGAGAAGCATTTCTTTAACCACTTCACAAAAGTTTCTGGTACATGTCATGTCAGAGAGAAAATCCTGGTGTGTGAGTTTGATTTACATAATTATGCGGAATGAGTCGCAGCCCAAGAAGTATCTTCGTAGGGGGTTGAAAATGTGGGTGGTCCCAATCGTAAATAGAGCTAATGATCGTACTCGCCAGTTTGTTTCCACACTCGCACATAATTCCTTTTTTTTTTTTAAGAACTCGTTCCATTTTCATTTCTTTTGAAGTACACACTATTACCGTATTTTTAACAATTTGATTATTATAATATAGCTTTTTAATAAATTGTGTATGTCATTTATAAGAGTTATTTTTTTATAAAAAGTATTTATTAATGAATATTAATTTATTTATTATTTATAAAATGTTTATTTAAAAAATTGGAAAATAATTGTTTTATTTAATTTTACATTAATAATAATTTATATGAACGTGGTTAATTCATAAAATAAGGAAAGAATTTTTAGGAAATAAAAAATAATTTTTACACATTAATTGAAACTTAGTACCATGTTGCATAATTAAGTCAGTATATATCATCCATCTTTTATAACTATTATTTTAGTTATTATATTATAATGTGAATAACTAGTTTTTTTTTAATGTAATTCACCAATACTTAATAATTATGTTGACGGTTTAATCAATCTTTTAATTATAAATTCTAATTTTGTGATCAACAATTAAATTAACTAGTGGATGTTTTAATCAATCTTTTAAGTACAAATTTCAATTTTATGGTCAACAATTAAAGATAGTGAATGAGATTTAATGTTGGCCAGGAATGCAAAAAAATACTTTTCAGTTTTTACATTTACTTGACCTATGAAATAATTAGGTTGTGTCTATGTGTAATAACATTTCAAAGGAGTGGGAGCAAATGAATTGTGTGGAGATTTCCATGACCTGAGAGGAAGAGAAGTGGAAACAAATATGGCATCAAAAGAGGAGAGATGTAACGACCCTAATTGGATACATGCTTAAAGATTATAAACTAAAATTAATTAAAAGAAATTAATTATGGTTAACTGAGTAATAATTCAAACTACAGATCACATTTAATGACCTGTGAAATAAAATTAAAAGATCAATGAAAAATGATATAAAAATGGTGGCGTATGCAAAGAGGGATAGCCATGGATCCCAAGAAGATAAAACATTAACTCATGACGAGGATGGAGGACGGAGGGTGGTTGAAGGAGTAACTACAGGAGTCGGTGAAGGAGGAATAAGGGGGGATCAGTCGACGGAGGAGGGATCCTGAGGACTGCGGTTTGCTATGTGCAGAGATTTTTCTGAGGACTTTTGAACTTGCTGTGAGCACAGAGTTTTGGGCACTGTGGCTTTTGATCAGGGGAGGCACTGAGTTGCTGGAGGTTTTGGGCACGGAGGGCCAGGATATCCGTAGATATCCTGGAGCTAGGTAGTTTTCCTAGTTGGCAGGGAGGACCGTAGTTTTGGGTAGTTATTTTCCTATTTGTGGTAGGATTGATCCAGTAGCAGGAAGCAGGAAGGCAGGAGCGAGGCACAGAGGCAAGAGAAATTAGCATCAGAACCAGGTACTTTGTTAAGTTATGCATTTATTTCTTTCTGCCATGAATTCAGTATTTATTGATAAATCTAAGTTACTGAAGTTGTTGTTATGAGAATCACTATTATGTTAAGAAGTTATTGTTTCAGTTTACGAAATGAAATGTCTTTGAATCTTATTGATGTTTAGAAGTTTATGGTTGTTACATATGGTATCAGAGAATCTTCGTTCGAAATCTGGGCCTACGGGCCAAAACCCGAGTGTTAACTCCAGCCACGCTTCAACTACAAACAAAAACGTTCAGTTTGACCCAATATGACTGATACAGTATCAGAGGATATACTCAAGATAGCACCCTAAGTTATCCAAGCAAATGATCTCATAGAGATATCACAAGTAAACACTGTAGGCAATACCCTTTAACTGGATCATGTATGGTCACTACAGTTTGGTTTGAATATTCAGAGGAATGCCTTTAAAATAGTGGCTGAAAACCAGATAGTTGGAAGGATCACTTCTCACAAAATGGCTAACCTTGAAGCAGCCTGAATAAATCTATTAAGCACGAAAAACAGAGATGATAAATTAATTTTATTATGAGCAATATTTGTCAATGAAAGTTTCGGGTAAAATAGACACCTGAAATCGATGAAATTATTAAGGGAAACTTTTGTCTAAGGCTTGAAGTTGGCAAGAATTAATGAATACACGAATTATACCGAATAAAATGCAAAAGAATAGTTGCAAGACCTTGAAAAGTCCTACTTCATCTCGAACTTACCTGAATGACGAACTGCCAATGCGCAGTCGGACGAAGGAAAATTTGGAGACTTGTATTGGACGACAATAGTATAAAATACTTGCCTATGTTAAGCCTTGGTGATGATAATAATGAAAAATCTCAGGAACTATAGACCCATGCAAATTTTAACCATGCCAAAGAGAGCAATTTTAAAACCACGTAATGTTTCAAGTAACTGATCATTATCCCATAAGAGAGTTGTCTATTACGCAAGAGAACAGATCTGAGCCATCGGATCTCGGGTGAAATCCCGTCAGCAGTTAGATATAGAAAAGTTGCATGGGGTTTAAGCCCTAGCGTGCATAGGAGGAGTCCCGGAAGAGTCATCGGGAAATCTGAGTCATCGGGGTTTTGTTAAGTCTGAGAATCGAGGCCTTGTGGTTCTCGAAATCTCGAGAACGGATCCTAGCCGTTGATCTCGGCAGGACACGTGTCAGCGTTCTAGGGAGGCGTCGGGATTTTACCATCGAAGATTTTAGGAGTGTAGAACTGTTACATAAGGAAATCATGATTCACGATTTTTCGATAGGATCGGAGCTGTCCAAACAGTGGTGACATGTGTCGAAAGATCCCGAAGAGTCGCGAATCGGGGTTTCCAGAGACGTAAGACTTGTGTAGGTTGAAATCGCGATACGCGATTTCCTGATCAGATCTGGACCGTTGAGGCATCTACGTCCCGCCAGAGCTCGAGAGGAGCCTACAAAAGAAGGAGACCGACAGTCGTCGGATCTCACATATAAATCCCGTAAGCCATTGGATCGGGAAGAGTTGCATAGAGATTAGCCTCTGGAGGAGGAGCGCACGAAGAGGATTTATGGGAGTCGTCAGATCTTGGATCGAATCGCCGACAACTGTCGTATCTGGAAGAGTTGCACGAAGTTTAAGCTTTCGTGAACAGCAGAGGAGAAATCCCGACGGGATCTGGACCATCCATCTGGGAGGACACATGGCGGAGATCGCGTGAGAGTCGGGATATTGGTCATCGGGAAATCGGAGTTCTCAAGGTCATGAGAACTGGGACCTCGAAAGTGTCGAAATCGCAAGAGTCGATCTGGACCATCCATCTGGAAGGACACGTGGTGGAGATCGCACGAGAGTCAAAATATTAGCCATCGAGAAATCAGCATTCCCGTGGACAAGTGATCGGGGAAATCCAAGTGAAAACCCCGACGAGATCTGAGCCGTCCGTTCACACGGGACAGGTGTTAGGGATCAGACAAAAGTCACAGATCGGAAAATTGGAGTTCTTGAGGACAAGGAATTCAGGACATCGTAAGTCCCGAAACCCCGAGAGTCAATCAGGACCGTCCATCTACATGGACAGGTGGCAAAGGATCGGGCGCCGTTGGAGTTTTGTTCATCAGAGAATCGGGGATTCTAGTGAAAAGCGGTTTACGCATTGAGAATTCGCGATCCCCGATATCCTGACGGGAGTTTTGAACCGTCCATCGGTGAGGACGCGTGGCAAGAGATCCCACAGAGTCAAGGTTCAGCATATCGGAGTTTCCGGAGTCGTGAAACTCTTGCACAATGGAATCGCGATTCGCAATTTCCCGATACAACCAGGGTCGTCCATTTGAGGGACAGGTGGCAATCATCAAGAACCATCGGCGTTGGCCCCATTGAAAGATCGGGAATCCCGGGGACATGATGTTTAGGCACTTTGAATTCGCGATCTGCGAAACCATGATGAGTGGGGGCCAACTGTCACCATAGCAGAGCAGGAGGACAGAGGTGTAGTGGAGGCCAGCTGTCAATGTAACGGAGCGTCTGGATTTGGGCGATTGGGAATCTCGTGGGTGTATGCATTGAGGCATCAAAAACCTCGTAGACCCTATGGGGTAAGGTAGTGGTCATGGGTGATGGTCACATTGGCCAAGAGCCAGAGCCGGGAGGGCTAATGTGAAGATAAGGCACGTCGGGGATCGGAGGATCGCGGATCCAAGGGGCATGTGCACATCGACATCGAAAAGTCTGAAACCCCGATGGAGAGTATGACTGCGGTCATATACGAATAGGTCACATGGACCAGAGCATAGCCAGGAGGAGCTAAGGGCAAAGGACTCATCGGGAAATTAGAACCTAAAATCCCGACAAGGAGGTATAGAGCTACGGTCTTATGGGAGAGGGTCGTATGGACCAAAGGGCCTAGTCAAAGAGGGCCAACTCATGGAGACGGAGCTCATCGCGAATCGGGGGTTGGAGAGGTAAGGAATTCGCGACAACGAGAAGTCCGAAACCCCGAATCCCGATACAGAGTCGGGGATAAGACACGATAGGTGCAGAGACCATGCAGAGAGGAAAAAGGACCTATGGATCGGGTCGAATATTGACCAGTGATTCTCAGGGGGGGATACAAAGAGCCACTTCGGCTCGATTAATGAAACTGAACGAACCTGTATACCCATAAATCTATATATATATACACATATAACAACAGGTATACACAGATGAGTAAATTTAAAAAAAAAAAAATAATGAAATAAATTGAAAGCAAAATACCAAAATCAATACAGAGCTGGAATTTCAAGCAAATCATTTTGTTTAAAAAGAGGAAATTACCATTTATTACCACAGCGTAAGGAAGGTTTATGCAAATTATTGACTTCATCGACTCAGCGTTTTCATGAAGGTACTGGAACTATGCACAACATGCGGATTGAATCGTACCTCTTACCATAGCTGAGGGCGAGCTCCACAAAGTGTACGGACAGGGGTTGATTCCCAATATTTCAAGGAGACTGGACTCCAGGTCCTGGATCTTGTCAGTAGCCACCTCAATATACTCTGTTTTTGCAAAACGAATTGGGGCATATACAACAACATTAACCAGTGCTAGTGAAGTGCTCAGAACGATGGTGAGGACGTGAGCCATGGCAAGGGAGATTCTGGAAACCTCTGAGCAGAGCAGAGGCAGAGCTATGATGGACAAAGACTGATGCGACGCAAGTCCCAGTGGATGAGAAAGTGGGACAGAGGAAGGACATGTAGTGAGTTGAAAGGCTGACAAGTGGAGAATGATGAGGTTAGATACTAGGGAGCTTGAGAAAGCCAGACGAGCACGTGGAACCCATGCGTGCCCGAATTATGTGTGCACGTTTAAACTAATTTTTTTATATATTATAAACTATTAGGAATAATATAAAATAAATTAAATAATTTAGTATAAATAATTTATATATAAATAAGATTAAGTTAGTATAAAATTAAGTAAAATTAATTTGGGTTAAATTACTGTAATAATAATAATTTTAAAATTAATTATTTTATTTAGTGTAAGGTTAATCTACCTTAAAGTTCAATGTTAACCAAGCTTAGATGCTTCATCCTAACCCAAACCTAGCCAATTCCCTTGATGGAGTAATGTTTGTTTACAGACAAGTAAAGAAAACTTACGCCTAACCCTGTTTCTAAGTTTAAGTAGCACCAATCTGAAACGTCCAGGAACTCACTCGGACAACTTTGGGGTGATCCAGGTTAAGTTATACAAGATGTCCAGGACTCGAAGGGGTCGAGGCAGGGGAGCATCGTCACGGGAACCACCGACGCCACCCACACCATCAACACCATCAACACCACCGACACCACCACCACCACCACCACCATCACCCAAACTAGCCCTCATACTGTACTCATTGGAAGCCATTAATGAGGCTTTAAAGGGGCGCCAACTAGCAGGGACTAAAGTGGAACCCCCACCATCTGGAACGGGTAATCGAGAAGCATCAAGGAACTCAAGGGGAGAATTTCCACCTGAAGACATCACAAGAGAGTTGCATAAGATCAAACTTCCAGAGTTTACCGGGGGTCACGCCAGTGAACTCGTGGAAGCATGGTTGGAAGGCATGACAAGGTGTTTTTCCCTAAGGGACTATACGTCCAATTCAAAGGAAAAGATCGCAATTTTCCAGTTAAGAGATAGCGCCTTGAACTAGTGGGGCAACTTGGGAAGACAACTACACCTTACTCCAGACACAGTATCTTGGGAACTTTTTGAGGAGAGGTTCCGAAGGAAATATCTACCATCATACTATGAGGAACAACAAGTAGGGGCATTTCATGCCCTAGTCCAAGGAAACAGAACTGTAGAAGAATATGAGATCAGGTTTATGGAACTGGTCAAGTATGTTTCGTATATGGACAATGACCAGCGACAGGCAGAGCGCTTCGTTTATGGATTGAACCCAAAGATCAGAGCTATGGTAAGGATGTGGAAACCGTCTTCAGTGGCGGAGGCGGTAGAAAATGCGTGTTACATAGAAGAACACATGAACTTAACAGGGGGTACAAGAGAGACATTTCCACATCGTCCTGGATTGTAGGAAAGACCCCAAGGACATTTACTAGGGGAGGGGGCTCAAGGCCACCACCTTATGGTAACAGAGTCGTGCCAAGGACAGTAGCTGCAGGAATTTCAATGGCAACTAGTGCAGCATCTCGTTCATCGCCAACGGTACAGATAGGCCCACGACCATCTCGAGGAGCAGCTAGTAGGGGAAAGGGTTTCGAGGGAAGGAACTCATTTAGGAATCAGTCACATAATAGTGCACCGGTTCAATCTCGTATTGCCTGTTGGAGATGCGAAGGACCCCATTACGAACGGGACTGTCCAGAGTTACAATCAGGGTTTGTGCACAGAGGAGGAAAGGCACCAATGGGAAGGTCAGGTAGCAACCACCAGATTTATGCAGCGGTTAATAACCACCAGGCCGAACATCAATCCACCGTAGTGGAGTCATCAGGTACGCTAAATCATATTAATGTTAAAATTTTGTTTGATTCTGGTGCGACAGATAGTTTCATTTCACCATCTGCATTAGAAAAGAGTGGGTTGGCAGCCTATGAGCAAGACGACTTTAAACAAGTCGAGATGTCTTTAGGGGAAAAACAAGCTGTAGGACCTAGTGCCGATAATTGTATAGTAGACCTAGGAGTGTGCACTACCAGGTTGAAGGTATACGTCACTTCTCTTGGGGTGTATGACCTAATCATTGGAATGGATTGGTTAGCAGCTCATCGATCTTTGGTAGATTGTTTCGCAAAGAAGGTGCTTTGTGTTGATGATGAAGGAAGACCGATAGAGATCCAAGGTGTACAGAGAAAAGTGTCATTACGCTTTATATCAACTATGAAGGTCAAGCGATGCTTGAGACAAGGGTGTTGATTGTATGTAGTGGAAGCAGTGAGTGAAAGGAAAGGACCCTCATTAGATCAGTATCCGGTATTGTCAGAATTTCAGGATGTTTTTTTGAACGAGTTACCAGGGTTACCTCCAGAGAGGGAGCTTGATTTTACTATTGAGCTAAAACCTGGTGCAAAACCAATATCCAAGACTCCGTATCGAATGACAGTGCCGAAACTTTGTGAATTGCAAATGCAGTTGAATGAGTTATTAGACTTAGGGCTAGTAAGGCCTAGTGTCTCACCTTGGGGTGCACCAGTAATTTTTGTAAAGAAGAAAGATGGATCCTTACGATTGTGTATAGACTACAAGGACTTGAACCATGCTACAGTGAAGAATAGGTACCCAATGCCATGAATAGATGACCTCTTTGATCAAATGAAAGGAGCAGCGGTATTCTCAAAGATCGATTTGCGATCTGGGTATCATCAGTTAAGGATTAAGGAAGGTGATATCCCAAAAACTGCCTTTTGAACTCGGTTTGGACATTACGAGTTTGTTGTAGTACCTTTCGGATTGACCAATGCGCCAGCAGTGTTCATGAGCCTCATGAACGACATATTTCGGAAGTACTTAGACCATTTTGTACAAGTTTTTCTGGATGACATTCTCATCTATTCCAGGAATGAAAGAGAACACGAGGAACACTTGCGAATAGTGTTGTCTTGCCGTAGGGAGAACAAGTTGTATGGGAAGTTGTCGAAGTGTTTCTTCTTCCAGAAAGAGATCCACTATTTAGGCCATATCATTTCAGGCGAAGGAATTTCAGTGGACCCAGAGAAGGTAAAGGCCATTCTGGAATGGCCAGTGCCGAAAAACACACATGAGGTGAGAAGCTTCATGGGGCTAGCGGGTTATTACCGGAGATTTCTGGAAGGATTCTCAAAAATAGCGAAACCCATCACCACTTTGCAACGCAAGGGAGTTAGGTATGAATGGACAGAAGAATGTAATAGTGAATTCATTGAGCTTAAGAGGTTACTAACTAGTGCGCCAATTCTACGAGTGCCAGATATGGAAAAGGACTTCATGGTCTTCACGGATGCCTCAAAACAAGGGTTGGGGGGCGTGCTAATGTAGGATGGAGGAGTGATATCTTATGCGTCAAGGAAGTTGAAGAAGCACAAAGAGTTATACGCGACTCATGATTTAGAGTTGGTAGCTGTAATGCTAGCTCTAAAACTATGGAGGCATTATCTTGTGGGGCAAAATTTTGAACTCAAAACGGACCATCAAAGCTTAAAACACCTCTTCACTCAAAGAGATCTGAATGCCAGGCAAAGGAGATGGAGTGAGTTTATGAGTGAGTATGATTTTGGTATTTCATATATAAAGGGAAAGGAAAATGTGGTCGCAGATGCCTTGAGTAGGAGACCACGTATCTTCTCCTTGGTGACCTTAAAGGTCAGTCTGAGGGAACAGGTGTTGGCACAACTACTAGGAGACAGTTGATATTTAAAGGTTACTTCAAACCTCCAGAGCGGGAGACAGTTAGAACCAAATTATGAAGGATATAATATAGAAACAGAAGGATTGTTAAGATATCGAGGAAGGATGTATATCCCGAAGAATGGGGATATTAGAAGCATCATACTGAAGGAATCCCATAGATCACTTTATTTTGCGCATCCAGGTGTGAAGAAGATGTACGCAGAGATGAAGAAACTCTTCTTTTGGGTAGGCATGAAGCGCGATGTAGTCCATTCGTCGCCAGATGCCTAGAGTGTCAACAAGTGAAGGCCGATCACCATCACCCGGCAGGCCTCCTACAACCACATGATGTTCCTATGTCCAAATGGGAAGTCATCTCAATGGATT
>JZKD02S0362679.1:174438-197828 GCA_000966675.3 Picea glauca | reverse complement strand
CTAGGGAAGCTTGGTCGAGATAGTGACACTTCCACTTACGGGTTCTATTTGGAGTTAGGTCAGTATAGCTGACGCTCCAAGATAGTCTAGCAGAGGGCGGATAGGAATGGAGTTGGAAGTAGATTAGGGAGGAAGGATGAGTAGAATAGTTGAGACTATATGGAGATCTGTCTTGTGGGGGGGATTTGATGAAGAAAAATGTGTATATATGAATATTCATTATTATGTAACTAAACCACAGTTGTGTAAAATAAATTATTGAGCCGGATCATTGTGATTAAAGAATTTCTCTAACAATTGATTGACTATTGTCTTTTATAAAAGACTAGTCTTGCTGATTGGATTGAATGTATACATAAATTACTAAAGGATGACAGTTTGAATATTAGTACATGCACGAGACTTGCATGTACTAGCTACACATGCATTTCTTGTACATATACACTAGGATGTATGAGATTTCTTGACTTACTTACTGATAATATCAGTTACTTGTTGTGAATGTGTGAACCATGTTCTTTTCCTTTGTACTATCAGACACCTTAAACTTCGGGACGAAGTTTCTGGAAGGGTGGGTGTATGTAACGACCCTAATTGGATACATGCTTAAAGATTATAAAGTAAAATTAATTACATGGTTAACTGAGTAATAATTCAAACTACAGATCACATTTAATGACTTGTGAAATAAAATTAAAAGATCAATGAAAAATGATATAAAAATGGTGGCGTATGCAGAGCGGGATAGCCATGGATCCCGAGAAGATTAAACATTAACTCATGACGAGGACGGAGGACGGAGGGTGGTTGAAGGAGTAACTGCAGGAGTCGGTGAAGGAGGAATAAGGGGGGATCAGTCGACGGAGGAGGGATCCCGAGGACTGCGGTTTGCTATGTGCAGAGATTTTTCTGAGGACTTTTGGACTTGCTGTGAGCACAGAGTTTTGGGCACTATGGCTTTTGATCAGGGGAGGCACTGAGTTGTTGGAGGTTTTGGGCATGGAGGGCCAAGATATCCGTAGATATCTTGGAGCTAGGTAGTTTTCCTAGTTGGGAGGGAGGACAGTAGTTTTGGGCAGTTATTTTCCTGTTTGTGGCAGGATTGATCCAGTAGCAGGAAGCAGGAAGGCAGCAGCGAGGCACAGAGGCAACATAAATTAGCATCAAAACCAGGTATTTTGTTAAGTTATGCATTTATTTTTTTCTGCCATGAATTCAGTATTTATTGATAAATCTAACTTACTGAAGTTGTTGTTATGAGAATCACTATTATGCTAAGAAGTTATTGTTTCAGTTTACGAAATGAAATGTTTTTGAATCTTATTGATGTTTAGAAATTTATGGTTGTTACAAGAGAAGATTGATACTACTTACAAAGAACAGTTTTTATTTTCCATTCATACATTCAAATACGAACATATTTATTATTTATATATTGATATGTGTTTTCTTTAAAATTAATATGTTTTTCAAAACATTTATATTTACTAATTTGCTTGTGTTTTATAATTCTTCCTACTATAATTCAGACCGTCCCTTTTAATTCTGCCTCTATCTATAATTCATCCCATACTTACCCGTATCATTTCACGATTGTATTTTTCCTGCACCATATGTCTTTTAATTTGGTATGCGCCCTCTTCCGACGATTCACCAGCTTGATCCCAAGCCACCTGTACCAAGTTACATTTCTAAAAATTAGGGTTTATGAACAATATATTTATTTTTCAATAAAAACAATTTTAATCAATAAAAACAATTTCAATTCCAATGTTTCTTTCCAATTATCTTATTGGATGGTTTCTTTTCATCCTGAATCTTGTAGTAGATTTCTTTTTCCATTGTTTTTTATGAACATGATTATTTAGGCTCGCAATTAATAGATATGCTGTTGTCGTCTTTTAATGCCTATGCGTACATGTATATTCTGCCTCTGAGTCTATTTATTCTGATTTCCTATGCATGCACTCTATTCCACCAAGTGAAAAAGAATATCCATGCAAGTACCACTAACTCAGCGTACATGTATATTCTGCCTCTGAGTCTATTTATTCTGATTTCCTATGCATGCACTCTATTCCACCAAGTGAAAAAGAATATCCATGCAAGTACCACTAACTCAAAGAGAATATCATGCACTTACAATAAAGATTGGTTAATTGGCTCAATTATATTTTCACTCAATTAACTCGATTATCATGTTTTCACTCAATCTCAATCATTAACCTACTATTATCATTTATCATTTTTCCACTCAATTATCATTTATTATTTGCCTACTTATGATAAATGAGCCAAAGCATCTTTGAGCAATAAATGATTCACCAAATACTTCATTTGCAACATATATTATAGTTTTGCATTGAATTTCAATGGTTTTTTTTTAATAGAATTACCCTAATGTTTGTAACTCCCGTCCCTTTTTCTTCTTCTACCAAAAGTTTAAGAGCCTTGATAAAAAAAAATAAAAAAATAATGTTATTGGTGGTGGATGACTAGCCTCGCCGAAATAGTAAAAAATAAATATAAAACCTTCCTACACCCCTGTTTCAAAAAAAAAAATTGTTGGAAATATGTATAACATTTAATGCTACCCAAATGCTTATTGATATCCAAATTGGTTGCATTATGGAATCCTTATCCGTGCCCTTCGACCATGGATGTAAGTAGGGTGTTGGTCCATCTACACCGGTACCATGTCATTCGAAAAAGAAATTGTCCCTTCGCTCTGCGCTTGAAGCTATGTGTAATCCACTTTCACAACAAGTGCTCATCATTATGTTGCAGTCTTCTATTTTTATTTTTATTATTATTATTATTATTAATAAATTTGTTGGTAATTTAGAGAGCATTTTTTTTTATGCTACCTGAATTTTTTTGATCGTCAAATTGGTTGCATTATGGAATCTTTATACTTGCCTTGGACCATGGATGTTTGAAGTAGGGTGTTGGTCCACCCGCACCAGTACCATGTCATTCGAAAAAGAAATTGTCACTTCACTCTCTACTTGCAGAGCCACATGTAAGCCACCTTCACCACACGTCCTCATCATTCTGTTTGTAGTGGATTTTTTTTTTTCAAATGAAAAAAATACACAATAATTAGGGTTTTTGTTACATTTGTGAAAAGTAGGGTTTAAGAAAGTAAATTAGTGGATGCATGAGTATAGAATATATTTTTTTTATCAATAAAAGAATGTCATTATTTTTTTATTTAATTATTTTTTCTTAATTTTCAACCGGGATCATTTAAGATTGGTTTTTTTTTTTAATGGTTTCTTCTGATCCTAAATCATACACTACATTTCTTTGTACAGTGTGCTTAATTATGAACATAGTTATTCAGACTCACAATTAATAAATAGGTTGTTGATTTATTAAGGTTCGATGCATACAAGTCCAATGAAACTTAAAAAATACTAAAAGTAATATTGGTGTGTCTTTTTATTCAGAATGTCATTTTATTTTATTGCCTATTTATTTCTATTTCATTGCCGACTGTCTTTGTTTCTATTTATTTCGATTTCATGCATGCACGTCTATTTCACCAAGTGAAAGAGAATATCCATGTAGGTACCACATACTCAAAGATAATATTATGTAGTTACAATATATATTGGTTAATTAGTTAATTATGTTTCCGCTCAATTACCAATTGATTATCATGTTTTAGCTCAATTATTCACCTATTTTTATAATTTGTCATTTTGTTTTCTCAATTATCATTTATTATTCACCACTCTTACCATTTATAGTTTATGATAAATGTTAATTAGGAAAAAACATGTTTTAGCAACGTTACTATAGCTTGAAGATTTTAAGGTGTGCTAGATAGATTTCAATATATCTTAAAACAATAATTGAATATTATAAGGCGTCTGTTCTTAATCATAATATATATATGCTTGTTCTTGCCATCCACCAAGTAGATATGTGGATTTCAATAGATATGTGGATTTCAATGGATTTAATTGGTTTCACATGGAGTAATTTATAATATATAGTAAGAAAAACCTAAGTACATGTTAAAGTTGACAAGCTTACCATTTTCTACATAGATAAATGGTCTAGAATGGGTAGGAAAAATAATTATCTCTCATCACATCACATTCTTAAAACAATAATTGAATATTATAAGGCGTCTCTTCTTAATCATAAAATATATATGCTTGTTCTTGCCATCCACCAAATAGATATGTGGATTTCAATAGATATGTGGATTTCAATGGATTTAATTGGTTCCACATGGAGTAATTTATAATATATAGTAAGAAAAACCTAAGTACATGTTAAAGTTGACAAGCTTACCATTTTTTACATAGATAAATGGTCTAGAATGGGTAGGAAAAATAATTATCTCTCATCACATCACATTCTTTTTCCTACCCATACAAATAGTTCTACTGGTGTAGAGATTGATCATATGAACATAGCTTGAAAGATCCAGATTCTCATCTTATTACTCACATAAAATCCATTGTTCATCATTAAATAACCTTTCCATACACCATCAATAAAACAACACATGAATTTGATTCACCATACCACTAGTAAAACAACACATGAATTAGATTCATCATTAACTATAATAGGTCAATTATACTATCTCAATTACAACTATATAAATTGTTCTATTCGTGTAGACATAGATCATATGAATATTTAAATTTAATTAAATTGCAAGTTGTGATATATGCAAAGTTGACAATTTTGTATATTCGAATAGAATCTAACTCTACTCTTTAACTTGAAATATCCATATTTTCATCTTATATCTCACACAAAATTTGTTTCTCGTCATTAAATAACATGTCCGTACACCACTAGTAAAACAACACATGAATTATATTCATCGTACCACCAGTAAGAGAACACATGAATTAGATTCATCATTCACTATAGCATTAAATGGAAGCGCTTCAAGAAGAAATAGATATACATTAAGGCAATGGAAATGGAAATCAAGAGAATGTATTAACATTTATAATATACTCCAATTTAAAATTATATATCATAACCTATTATTGTCTACTCCAATTTAATATTGTATATCATAATCTATTATTATGTAGTCCAATTTAAAATTATATATATGGTAATCTATTATGATTCAAAATCTATATTAATTTACATGTGGGGAATTCTCAAAATTATTGTTTAATTATATTTTTCCAATGCATGGAAATTAGTGTTTATGTACATATTATTAAAGGTGAGGGTATTATTATGAATTAGGTTAAGCAAGGTATTATTAAAGGTCAGGGTTATGCTATTATTATGAATTACGAAGTGGTTATGTTTTGTTTTCAACTTCATAAAGTGTAATTTAACCCAAAAAAAATCGTTTAATTGAATCTTTAATTTTAACATCGTTTACTTATGTATCTTAGTTTTCTTAACATTCATGATTTTTTTTTTCATCTTTTGAAAGCTTATTTTTCATTGTATATAGAGGCACTACAAGGAATAGACCTTGTAGCGGAGGTTATAGCGGAGGTTTCTAGTGTTACAAATTTGACATAAATTTTCAAGAAACCTCCGCTAAAACATTTGTTTTGGGTAGAGGATGTTTTTCAGAGTTTATAATGGAACTTCATTATAACTAAAAAAAAACTAGGTAGTGAGAGGTTTTAGAGGATGTTTTTATAGGTGCCGCGCTTCATGGTGTATACACATCAATGCATTCTAAAAATTAAAGCATCAATGTTTACATTTCACCAAAATCACTAGGGCAGTCAAAAACATATCCGGGCACTGGTGCTCTTCGAAATAATAACGCACTGGTGCTTTAATAATAACAATGCATCGATCGAATCTATGATACCATGCACTGGTGCGTTACAAAACAAACCCGACCGGTGCATCAAAGTTAAAATGCGCCAATGCAAAAGTATGATACAAAAGCATCGATGCAATGTTTTAATTAAACATGTCAAAAGGATGATTTTTATTATTAAAATTGTTGTTGTTAAAATAGTATTACGATTGGTGATGGTTCATTGTATTACAACACCAATGCACATTTTATTACAACACTGATGTTTTTTAGCATTAAACGCACCAGTGTTCATTTTCTCTTTTTAGAAACATCAACCTATGACAGTGTAATTTTTTATTTTTTTCAATTCCATTGTTCATTAAAAAATTGACATATATCTTATAATAGTATTCATATCAATTAAATTTTGAGTAGTGCATTTGGATATGACGTTTGGATTAATTTGTTATATCATCATATTTCACATCTCTTCATTATAGTATTTAATCATCCATATATTTAATCAACGATGTAACATTTCACAGCGACATTGGACAACACAATAGACTAAAATAAAATATATTTTATTATATATGAATAAGAAGTTTTTTGTCATACAAAATGGGACACTTATTGGTAACCCCTTGTCTTTCAATTGGGACACTATGTCCATTACATTAAACAAAATGTTTTTTTTTCATAGACAATTATTTAAAAAAATACAACAACTTGAATTAATATTCAAATATATTGATCATCATTCTTCGCTAGAACTACTGTCAGTGCTCGAGCTACTTCTATGAATTGGGTTATTTGGTTAATTTTTTTGTCGATTTCCTCGATTATTTTCCTCTTATTCAAGTTCCATATACAAAAATAAAAATAAAGTGTAGTGAGCATATCTACATTGGTGAGAATAATGAAAATTGAAATAAATAATATACATGAATGTAAATTTAAAAGTGACATACCATAGAAATAATTGATTCCTGAATGATACACATTCTTTCAAAACCAAATCTCATGCCTTTTGTCAACAACTTTTCTGTTGACACATTTCCATACTTTGTTTCATGCAAGTTTTATACCCCATAATAAATCATAGATTTAATAGAAAGAATTTTTTTGTTCCACTAATTATAAAATGAGAGAAGCAAAACAACATAGATACTTACAAATTCCACAATTAAATTTTTATATGCCAACATATACTTAGAATTCATACTTAACCCAATGTCAATCAATTCTTATGATGGCTCTTCTTGGTATGTTAGCACCTGTTTGAAGACATTCAAATATGGTTTCTGCAAAACAACTTAAAATATACAAAAATGAAATCTTAAGTTGTTATAAGGAAATAGAAATTACTCACAAACTTTGCTTTCAACCCTTTTCTTCCTCATCGTCTTGTTTTAGGTGCTGAATGGGTTCCATTTGGTTTTATTTTCTGCAAGAAAATGCTTGAAAATTAATATTTAATGCTAAATTATTTATTTATATGTACCTAATAGAAAAATTCATTGATTTAATACATTTGAAGCAATTTGTTGTTGAGATGACTCCTCCTACAATGTAATTATGTCTATTTCTTTGACCATCTCCTTGTACACTCTTTTGGACATTCCTATTGGTATATTGGATATCAACTCGTTGATCCTTTGAGATTTTCATAATCTTCCTGTAAATTTTACATGACCATAAACTGTTTTAATATTGAAATATGAAAACTAAAAATAACAAAATTGATATTAATAAATGAATGCTTTGTAGTAATATATACATATTCTAGAAAATATTTTTTAGGAATATTACTTTTTGAATAATTTTTTGTTGTTGTTGTATGTTTTTGCTATTGCAACTCTGACAGGTCTCATTGACCATTGCTCTGGAAACGCTTCCTATACTTTAGATATAACCTATTTCCTGAAAATCATTGGATTTATTTATGTATTTTAAGTGGAAAGCACATCTATATATGCATTCCACTATATCCCTCAGAGTTTTGAAAAAGTTTTTCCCCCTTTCATTAACCTCCAACACCACTCGAGATGAGCTAAGGACCAATTCATCATCATTCACATCTTCTATAATTTTGTAAATGGGGTCGTCAAGTTAATGTAGATGTTAATTGGTGTTGTATTTGTCATAAGCATAGTTGTACTTTGGAATAGGTTACGTTATGTTTACCATTTAAGATATTTTCAAAACGGTTGGATTTTGGATACCATATTTTCTGTACTTAAAACCATAATATTTTTGAAGTAAAATTTCTTTTTGTTTTAAAGATATCGACCACAGATTATCATATTGTTTAGAGGTCTATCAATTCAATAATTGTTGTCCATATGTTTGCAATGTCACATATTTATTCAAATACCTACACCAAACTTAACATTTATTAGTCTTGAAATGTTGATATGTGTCATTCAATGCAACTTAATCACTTTATTACTTTTTCATTGCCATAGTATTACTTATATGAAATTCCTTTTTCTTTTATACATGTCAACTTGATAGATTATTTCCCCATCCTACTATGTTTTTGGTCTCCATATGTTGTAATGTCTTATCTTATTCATATGTCTACACTAAACATAACCTTTATTTATCTTCAAATGTTGATACAGGCCTTTCCATTCAAGTTATTTATCTTTTTACATTAAAATTGTCTCTAGTTGGAATAGTATAAAATTTGACTTCTGAATTTAGGAATGTTAAACATAATCTCATGGATTTTTAATGTTTTATTTTATGTGAACCTCTCGTAGGTATAATATATTGATATCAACCTCATAAAATTATTACTATCCATATTTGTTCATCTGACATACTATTTAAAGTATACTACAAGACCAACTTCAAACATACCATTTTTTTTCTCTTTAAATCTCTCAAATAATATTCATTTAATGTCAATCAATTTTTTTTCTTTTAAGTTACCAATATATCACATGGTTTTGTATTTAACCTCTTGAAATATAACTATTCAAATCTCTCTTTATGAAATACCATTAGCATTCAATTCTACAATAATATTGTTTTGATATGTTGCAATGGGAATTTTTTTTAACTCATCCTCCTCTTTTTTTCCCTCTGAAATTGTGACAATATTCTATAACATTTTTATTTACCCAATCATATATGTGTTCATTATGCAATATAACCCTTACAAAAAGACATAAATTTAAACCCTTAAGGGAAAACATAAATTTATAAAACCCTTCATGTAATTTTGCAATGCCACTAAACCTGGCATTTCCTTCCATGCACATATTAATGTGACATTCACGTGGAAACCTTGTTATGTTACAAAACCCTTTCCTTTGTCACATTGTGACGAACATTGTAATGTCACAATGTTACACACATATACCTGATGTCTCTACGTGACGAAACATAGCACCATGGTGCCATGTACATGCATATCCCCACATCACAGAGTGATGTTCTTACTGAAACCTTGTTATGTACAAAACTCTTTCCTTTGTCACATTGCGATGAACTTTGTAATGTCGCAATACTATGCACATATACCTCACATCAATATGTGTCATATACACACAAATCCTCATGTCACATTGTGACAAATGTCGAAATGTGATGAACAAAACTCATTGTCAGAATGTGAAGTTCAAAACTGTAATGTCACAACATGACAAACAATGCCCAACATTGCAATGACACAACATTTCACAATGTCACAATGTGATGAGTATAACTCACTATGTGAGTGTGACAAACCTATTGGAACACCATAATGTGAGAAACAAAAGCTCTTCATCCCAATGTCTTCATCATAATATTTTATTAATGTATTAATACTTTATTAATGTATTAATACTTTAATAATGTGTTATTATTGTATTAATACTTTAACAATATATCATTTACTAATGTGTTAATGTATTTATTAATTAATATATTTCATTAATACATTATATTATACAATAATGTATAAATACTTTATTTATACATTACATTAATGTTTTAATTATTTAATACATTCATGCATTAACACATTAATGTATTTATGTATTAATACATGAATATTTTAGTACCTCAATGTACTAAAACATTATCAATATATTTTTACTTTATTAATATATGAATAATGGTTTATTGTATTAATACCTTAATGTATTTATCTAAAAATGTATTATTAATGTATTTTTACTTTATTGATGTACTACTAATACTTTATTACTTTAAAGTATTATTATACTTTTGGATATGTAACATCCCACTCTAGCGCACTAAGAGAACTTATTCTTTGAGGACACTTGCTCGCAAGTGATCCAGATTATTATGCTATTAAAACATTTGACTTTGATTATGATGCGTTATGGGTAGATGACATGTTGTTTTACTGCATTGACATAGACAGGTGCTATTGTGTAACGATCCTCCTCGTTATGCCGACATTCTCTTATAACAAGTGATTTTTTTTTTTTTGTGTGGGTGTGTGCGTGTGAGTTCCAGGATAATTAAATACATTTGACTCTGTGTCGCCACCCAGCGATGAGCAAGACGCAAACCTGACGAACACAACTAGACGACATGAGATGCACAACAAGTAACTGCAAGCATTTGAAGACGATCAACCAACAAAAAGTAATATTGACTACCCATCCATCCTACCCTGCAATGGTTAGGACCTCCAAGACACATAATCAACGCTCAAGCCCAGGTTCCCATCGATTTTAACCATTTAAGGTCTCAGGGCTGGCGACTGTTCTGAGGAACATGGAGGTGTCTACGACCCGTCCGAAACAAGTAACCAAGATTACTCAACTAAGGACCATCATCCTAACAATGCTACGCACCCTAGACAACTACACAATTTAAAATTTATATCAACGAACTTATCAAAATCTTGATATGTGTAGTTCCAATCAAGTAACACGTGAGATAATCAGCACAAGAATTTTTCATTGTTATAGTGGCATGTCCTCCATGAAATGAAAAAAATTATAAACTAATACTCAAGTCACCTTCATAATCCTGCAAATGGGAAGAACTTCTAACCAACAATGAAACTTGAGTGCCCCTACGGATAAGTGTATATGGCTTTACACATAGGGATCATTACGATTAACTTTAAAAAGATGGAAAATGATTAAGCAATTCTTAAGAAGTATTTTATTTCTTTAAAAATCAAAGGTTGCAAAGACCATTCCCATTCAATAGAATATAAAATATCTAGTTTCTAAGAAAAGGAACAACAGAATAAATCCCTTATATCGCTAGCAATCAGATAATAGAATCATATATCAACTATATTTTTCTTAACTTGTTCTCAACATCATACAAGTACCATTAATACCTTTAATTATAGATTGCATCAATTAGTACGTTTATTATGAAGATAAATTAAGATGAAAATAATAACCCTAAGCAAACCTTAGCAAAAAATGTGGAAGGCGACTAAAACCATGAGGGTGCGAATAAACCTCAACACGACATTAAGGGCAAGCAAAAAGTAATTACTATTGTCCATCATACCATCTGATTTGACTATTCTAAATTAATTAATAATAGAATCATAAATTTGAACACCATCTAAAATACCCAAAAAGCCAAACTGGAGCAGGTCTGAACGTAGTAAGGAAGTGTCTCTATAAATGCAAAGAAAGTCGTAGTCATACATTTGCTGCCCAGTACATGACAGAACCAGCTGGCTTCCAAGATGAAGAGTGCGGTCAACATTCTAATCAATCCTCGACATAGATGAGTACACAAATCACGGCTTCCCATTCTCCTGATTGCATTGACATTTAATAACTACTACTGTCCTTACATAAAATTGCCAATACTAGGAATTGAAATAGCAGACCGTCTGGTGAATTCGGGGTACATTACTGCCCATCATTTGGGAGTATAAATCTGTGGTTCTAAATGCCCAGCCACCCATCATTCACCTGCACAACGCCGAAATCACGAGTTTGCAGACCAAGAGTGGGTTCACAGTCCGCCTACCCCTGCGCCACAGTCTAACACCCAATCTAATATATGTCTGACTCAAACATTAACTAAATGAACAACTACCTAAAAATGTTATTATACACAGGAGGCATGGAGCGATAGCAGTGATGCCTACAGATGAACTGTTGCCCGATCGAGGTGTAGTTGAGGAAGCTGTGCAATACATGCTACGGGCGAATTTTAAGGTGAAAAAAAAAAGGATCACTGCCCAACCCCTCGCCATGTGAAACCTCCTTAAAGCCAAGGTTTTTAAGAGGCTAAGGTAAACGCTGACTGGAGAAAGTAAAATCGCTGAGTAACCATAAGTGGAATCGTCAGTATTGTCCCTGAGTTTTCGTCAACAAATGTACGCAGACAAGTTATGTTAAGTTTTACGGTCAACAACCAAGCCAACATACCGGTAACTAAAGTTATTGTCCTAAGACGCCATCCCTCGGATAGGCTATGTTTTAACAAATCAGACGCACGGAAAAACGTGGATATACCCTTGTAATGATAGATACGTGGACTAAAAATGAGTAACACCACTGACACAGGAAGGGATGTGTTGTGGGTATCTCTGTCCCATCTATGAGGCATACAGTCTGAGGTAAAAAGGACATCAGGGTTAACTCGGTTAACGAGGCAATCCGGAAAACATTTTCCAAGAAAAAGGTAGATTGTTGTCCGGTAATAATTCACAGAGGAATTCATTACAGCCATTACCTAACCATAGATGAAGACAAACATAGGTGGCCATGGAGATCTTGGGTCATGATAAGGAGGAAACACAGAGCTACACAATAGCAATGCAGAGTGGTTCTAACCGCAAAAACGCAGAGACATACAATATCAATGTAGAGCATTCTAACAGCCAAAAACGCAGATATATACAGCAACAATGCAGAAGGTTTTTAACCACAAAATGAAGAGAAAGGAAACGATGGGATAATTGTTTTCCTACAATACTAAATTTTAACAACAGAGACAACGTTTCCACAACAGTTACTCAATAAAAAGAACGTCGAAGTAAATAATAAAACACTCATTCCAGCCAACCAATTTCAACACCGATATAAATTAAATAACTTCATCTCAGAACACCATATAGAATACTGACAATAGAAGAGAAGGCTAAGGCCCTAAGTTTATCTCATCGAGAGGATCACAAGGGTTAGATCTGAATGAGGCGCAGAAAACTAATAACAAGGAAGTGGGATGATCCCAGAATTTAGCACAACAATCGACATCATACGAGATCATATACAACTTTACAGATTTCTTTTTCTTAAACAAAAATGTGCTTCCGTACCTGTGACCGACGACTAATATCCCGAAGTTTCTATCCCATGCTTGTGCTCCGTGCCGCTCCTGCTCGTCGACCGTAGAGACCTCACTAGTACCTCCCAGCCAAATGCTAGGGGTACTCTGCTTCCCCCTTAGCCCCCTGAGCCGCAAAGGGGCCACACAAATCCAGATGGTAAGCCTAGCTTCCCAGCTCGCCTCGCAAGGTCGAGCTACCACTCCTCTATGAGCTGAGAAAACCCAACTCCTCACAAGCAATCAGTCAAGTTACAAATCCGGCAGTGTAACGTTACGCTATCAGCCGATCCCTTTCTTCCTCCTCACCCTTTTCTTTTATAGAGTTTTGAGACCCACCAACTTTCCTAATTCACATTTTAAATTAAGTTTCAATAAAATATTCTAAATATTCTCCATTGCACAAGTGTCGTCCATCCCCCTCTTTTCTCCAATAAATATTTTCTTTTAATTTATTAAGTGTCTCAAATCCCTCACCCCTAGAATTGCTCCTAAATTTACTCCTAGGTGTTCCTAGATCCCTTTACATGTTTTAAATACTTTCCCTAAAATGAAGTTGCTTAATTAGTTCATTTTTAGAAGGTTTTTAATTGCAGATTCCTTACTATGTTGACCTCGCTTTTTACCATAAGTTCAACTCTTTCCTTAATTATGTTTCCCCCATTCCTAAGTTTCCTAATTTTTATTTATCCCCATATTTCCCCTTTTTATTTGAGTTAAAAAGGAAGTTGCGCTATTTACTCCTTCCTTTTATGATTAATTTAAAAAATCTTTTTACACTTCCACAAGTTAACTAATTAAATCCTTCTTTTCAAATTTACAACCACGGATTTGAATTAATTTATTATTCTCCTTATTTTACCCTACAAACTTTATGAAGCCTCAAACTATAGCTTAAGTGGTTTTTGGTTTAATGTTAAATTTGTTTTTATTTTATATATAACATATATATATTTTTTTGATAGGGTAAATTTCTTAAGGCCAGACAAAACTTTACCCCTAGAGAAGTTTTAGACTTAGGACTTAGATTCTAAACTGGGTGACATTTAGTTAGGGTAGTAGCTTAAGAATTTCTTAATGTGTTAAATTTCTTAGGGCCATCTAGGTTTGTTCCGTCATCAACATCAACACGACGTGCCCTTCAGGATGCACTACATGCTCCAAGGGTGACACTCGCCAACTTATGTTTCTTTTGCACGACGTGCCCTTCAGGATGCACCACGTGCTCCAAGGGTGCGACTCACCAACTTGTGTTTCTTTCGCGCGACGTGCCCTTCAGGATGCACCACGTGCTCCAAGGGTGGCACTTGCCAACTTGACTGATTGGTAGACATCTATAACCTCTGGAGTCAACACTCCACCAGGTGAACTTGTGGGAGAATAAGGGCTCTAAGGAATAAGGACCCTGCCTTATTGTGTGCCCCTTAGAATCATTATGAGCGACTGTCGCAGTCTTCCCTCACGGCATCGTGGATCCCCTCGAACTAGGTAATTGTTAACCTATAGTTCAAGCCACGGCGGGAGTGCTAGTAGGCTGTGGTAGGGCTGCTATCCACACCTCTCCCTCAACCTCTCTGGAAATCGTGTGTGGCCCCTTTACTCCATATGTGAGTTTGGTCGGCAAGCTATCGTCAGCCTGCATCATCAACAATCGTGTCAGAACATGTCAACATCATATCATCAAATCAATGAAATATCACAGTAAATACATCAACCCAAATGGAACACTCCCTGACTCAATCCAGAGTCCAAGGGGTTCCACCGATGCCTTTGCATCCTCAAGGTCCAAAACCCTGCACACTCAATAAAACTGAGTCAATAGCACCTGTCTATGTAAAAGAAGTAAAACATCATGTCATCTATCATAACGCATCATAATCAAGGATAAATGTTTTAACATCATAAAAGTCCAGATCACTTGCGAGAAAGTGTCCTCAAAGAATAAGTTTTTTCAATGCGCTAGAGCAGGATGTTACATATTGACTCAGTTTTACTGAGTGTGCAGGGTTTTGGAGCTTGAGGATGCAGAGGCATCGATGGAACCCCTTGGACTCTGGATCGAGTCAGGGAGTGTGCTATTGGAGTTTGATTGTTTTACTATGATATTAGTATATCTGATTAGATGATATGATGTGGACATATTCTGACATGATTTGTTGATGATGTAGGCTGATGATAGCTTTCCGACCAGACTCACATATGGAGTAAAGGGGCCACACACGACTACCAGAGAGGTTGAGGGAGAGGTGTGTACAACAGCCCTACCATAGCCTACTGGCACTCTCGCCGTGGCTCGAACTGTAGGTTAACGATTACCTAGTTCGAGAGGACCCACGATGCCGTGAGGGAAGACTGCGATAGTCGCTCGCAATGATTCTAAGGGGCGCGCAATAAGGTGGGGGAATTGTTCCTTAGAATCCCTTAGTCTCCCAAAATTTCACCTGGCGGAGTGTTGACTCCAGGGGTTATTGATGTCTACCAATTAGTCAAGAGGCGAGTGGCACCCTTGGAGCACGTAGTGCATCCTAAAGGGTACGTCGCGCAAAGGAACATATGAGGTGAGTGGCACCTTTGGAGCACCTAGTGCGTCCTGAAGGGCACGTCGCGTTGATGATGATAGAGGGATGAACCTAGATGGCCCTAAGACAAACAACACATTAATAAATTTTAAAACAACTTCCCTAATTAAATGTCACCCAGTTCAAAATCTAAGTTCTAAGTCTAAAACTTCGCTAGGGGTAAAATTTTGTCTACCCTTAAGAAAATATCCATATAAAAATAAAATAATAAAATTTAAAATAAAAACCACTTAAGTAATAATTTTGGTCTTCATAAATTTTTGGGGTAAAATGAAGAGAGTAAGAAATTAAATAAAATCTGTGGATAAAAAATGTAAAGAAGAAGTTTGATTATTTTAACTTTTGATAGTTTAAAAAAAAAACCAGAAGATACTAAATTAATCATAAAAGGAAAAAGAGGTTAATTGCACAACTGTCGTTTTTAGCTCTAATGAAAGGGGAATCAGGGAAATACAAAAATTAGCAAATTAGGGAAAGGAGGTAACCTAAAGAGGGAAAGAGGGGAACTCATGGTAAAAAGCAGGAAACCAACTTAATAAAGAATCTGCATTTAAGAACCTTCTAATTTTAAACTGATTTAGCAATTTCATTTTAGGGAAAGCCTTTAAAACCTGTAAGGGAATCTAGGGACACCTAGGAGTGATTTTAGGAGTAACTCTAGGTGGGTGAGGGAAATAAGACAATTAATTAATTAAAGAAAATAATTAATGGAGAAACATGGGGGATGAGTGACACTTGTACGAAGGAGAATTTTTAGAATTTTTTTATCAAAACTTAAATTAAATGAGATTTAGGGAAAGAATGGAAGTGCGAAAACTCTATAAAAGAAAGGGAGGAGAAGGAAGAAGGGGATCTACTGTTAGCGCAACGTTACGCTGCAGGAATAGTGACTTGACTGATTTACTTGTGGGAGTTGGGATTTCCCAGCTCGGAGAGGAGTGGTAGCTCGATCTTGCGAGGCGAGCTAGGAGCTAGATGTACCATCTGGATAGTGTGTGGCCCCTTTGCGGCTCAGGGGGCTAAGGGGGAAGAAGAGTACCCCTAGCATTGGCTGGGAGGTACCAGTGAGGTCTCGACGATTGACGAGCGGGAGTGGCACAGAGTGCGCGGACATCATCAAAGCGGGCGATAAGGCAAAGGTATGCTCTTTTATTTAGTAGCGTAAAATGCATTATGACTCATGCTTGGATCTAAATATTGATTGTAATGGATTGGGTGTTTAGATTTATAACGGACCCCTTTTTCTTAGCCTAGTTGATTGCTTGAATTGCATCCTTCAATATGACCTTGGAGTTGGGATTATCTTGCTTCCTTGATGTTAGTTTCCATGCCTTGACTGATAGAATCCCTGCGATCCCTTCGATTAGTTATCCTTATGGCCCCGTCATTCTCACACTGCAGTCATCATTTTTATTGGTATTCTGAGATGCATGAGGCTTTTAACCTCATTCTACGTTGTTTTCTTTTTATATAACTGCTTTAATTTGATGTTATAGCTGTGAGTTTACTTATAACTGCAATATGTACTTAGTCCTGCGTTCCTTCCATGAAATACACAGGGAAATTTTTAGAACACTATGCACAGAGAATCTGGACTGCGTTCATTGTTGTTGACAACAATTTATTGGACAACGATTAATATGTATTGCATAACGTGTTTAATATTCAGAGAACGATAAATATTCATAATGATTTAACAGTCTTAAATGCTTTTATCTCGGATAGCATGTTGATCATTAAACATCATGGGATAACGATAATCATTTCCAATAGCTATGGATTTATTATTCCTTATTCATGGATTTTATTGACAATTAAATAACGATTGTATCCTTATTGTTGCATCTGATTGGGGAATTTATTTTACTCCTGCAGTTGCTTTTGTTTTTGGCTGCATAAACATACCCTCTGCAAAATCGTACTTACAATGGCTGTGTAATATGGCATCTGTGAATCGTTTTTTTTGTATGGATGTATAGCCATTTTCTTCTGCCAATTCGTGCCTCTGTGTTGGCTGCAATAATACTCGCAAAGCCACAATACTACCTCTACGAATGTTTTACATCATGGTTGGATAATTTTTTCTCTGCAACTGTTTTAAAATCGTCCAAATTCACCCCTACAAAACTGGGTTAAGATCTAGAAATTTTTCCGCTTTGCAAACTGTGTAAGTCCATGCCCTTTCGCCCCTGCAAACCGTGTCCATTTCTTACCATTTTCGCCTCTACCCAGTGTTAAATTATTACAAATTTTTTCCCACCTCTATGAGTCACGTGATGCACAGCTGTGGCAGGGAATCTCTTGATACTATCAGGATAAAACTGCCATTTGAATCGTGATTTCCTGGCATGCGCATATCAGTTGCCCAATTGACCTTATGGCGTGCACGCACAGCCATTAGTTCTTGTTACTGTAATATTTTGTTTCTAAAATATTACGGAATCTAATTAAGGGACAGGTCGATTGGTAGCCAAGATTTTTTTGGTATTAAAAATTGAACGGGCAGTAACTTATTATCTGAACCATAGCCATTTAGACCTCTGTACACACATGTGTGACTGGCAAAAGTGGACAGATTCTCCACCTGTGTTCCATGTAAATTCTTACGAGAATCATTAGATTCTTTATGGCAGCGCCCTTAGGTATAATTATATGCAAGTTAATCCTTTGCTTAATTTAATTCGAGGTCCATACAAAGAAAATGGCTTACACAAGTCTCCTTAAGTTAGAAGGATTGCCAGCTAGTATTTTATATGTATGATGGTTCCTAATTATTACTGGGAAGCGTTACCTTCTTGGAATTCGTATTTAGCTTGTATTTATTCTTTTCTAAGGAAATAGTTAGAATACCAAATCTTTAAATTTAAATTTTGATGAATATAAAGAACTTCATAATATTGTGACCTGGAAATTGTAATCACCTATACATATATTTAATTATTTTCTTTTAAGTATTGGCACTATGTATTTCCCTATATGATTTTATTGATGGGTCAAGAGTAGTTTCATTCGATATAAAATATTTTAGTTACTTTAATGTTTTAGCTTGAGCAATAGTTTCACCTTGATATAAAATAGTTTAGTTACTTTAATGATTTTAACTTGTGCAATAGATTCATCTTGATATCAATTAGTTTATTTACTTTAATGTTTTTAACTTGTGCCAAGACTACTTATTCCTTGACCTCTCAGTATTTCATAAGCTATTACCATGTTTTTCTTCGAAATAATACTATGATTATAATTTACATGTATTCTTATATATTATTTGTGGGATGAGGATTTTAGTGTAAGGATTGTCAAGAGGTGAATAATCTATTTCTTGTCGTATTTTTATATATACATAACTACCTGATTATTAGATCATGAGTATAAAATAAAATACCTATAACAATAATAATAATTTAAGGCAAATTGATTCAGATGGAGTTTTGAGGACTTTTATAATTTAAAATTTCGCAAATGAACATGTTTTAAGACTAAATTAGATTATACCTTGATGTCATTATTCACTCTAGACTGTGAATAATGGAGGTAATGGAGGTCGGAATAGACTGTGTTAAATACCTTGCATGCTATATTATTTGTCATTGTCTTGTAATTTGATTTAAAATACACCTCCCATGCAATACTGTAATAGTAGTAATGAGTTAATAATGACGCACTATCGTAAAATGCCTTAATGTAGATAACCTTGTTGTTTGCAATCTTGATGGTTATGTTATTGTCATTTGCTTAGAAGGCTTGGTCTGCTTATGTCGGGCGGGTTGTAGACACCTCCATGTTCCTCAGAACATTTGCCATCCTTGAGACCTTAAATGGTTAAAATCGATGGGAACCTGGGCTTGAGCATTGCTTATGTGTCTTGGAGGTCCTAATCATTGCAGGGCAGGATGAGCGGGTAGTCAATCTTATTTATTTGTATATCGATTGTCATTCATCACATGCAGATACTTGATGTGCACCTTAGGTCGTTAGGTTGTGGTCACAGTTGTGTGCATCTTGTTTGTCGTAGTGTTGCGATGCAGAGAAGAATGTATTTATTACCCTTGTACACATGCGCACACACAAAAAAAAAATCACTTGTTACTAGAGGTTTGTTGTTGTACGAAACGGGAGGTATGTTATAGGATACTTTAATACTTTATTAATGTATGGATGCTTTATTAATGTATTAATTAATCCTACTTTAATATTTTATCAATTTATTCACACTTTATAAATGTATTAATTATTTAACTAATACTTTAATGATTAATGTATAAATTTTTTTTATTAATTAATTACGTCGAAGGCGTTCTTGTAAGGTGTATTTCTTCTCGAATTTTCGTCGTTTATCCATACCCATTTGCAACGTTCCACATGTCCTTGTTAATATTCCATTGTCATCCACCACCTCAATTCCCCATTCCTCCCTTCACCCATATGTTATAACAAGGGTTTAGCAGGATCAGATAAGGGGGGACAAACAATTTTGTGGAGTAGTTTTAGTGAGCATATAATTTCCTATTTGCATCTCCAAAATCCACCTTTGGCAGTCCCTTATCTCTACTTATATATCACGAGGGTAAGGCCTCGATAGAGAATGCTACAACATGCTTTCTTTTGGCATGGTTTGAAATTGTTTTACCTTCTTCATCAATAAGCTAAGGGATTATAAAGTTATAATGGCCGCAAAAATACAAACACATTTCTCATGGTTTCATAGATGTAGCACTCCATCTTTCCAACATTCACCAAATTTCTTCTGGTATGTTGCTCACTGCTCTTCATTTTGTTTCATTCCCTTTTTTCAATATTTTCTATGTTTTATTTTTTTGTTTCTTTTCTTGCTCTTCATTGCGATCTTCGTAGAGAATTTTTCATTAAAATTTTTGTATTATACATTTTGGTATTTTCTTAACATTTATATGCACCAAACTTTAATAGTGTGGATTTAAACCATAATTTGTACAATATATAATCGTATTGCTTTTTTTATAACATTAAAATATTTAATGTTGTGAATTTGTTTGCATATTTACCAGTAAGCCTATTTCTCATTTAAATTTCTATATCAATATATTTTGTTAATTGAAATTGTTTACTTATTCCCTGAACAATATATAATCTATTATTGCAAAATAATTACAAAATATTTGGTATCTGTTTTGTTTTTCATTATCACTTATTTCTATTTTTTTTTATATTAAAACCTTGATCAAGTCATCCTTGCCCATGATTAATACCTTGAATCAGACATGTTTGGTGTCAAGGATTAATACCTTGACTCGGAGAGGTTTGTTGATATCGAAACTTTCTCTGCTTGGTTGGATTGGGGATAAAATCTTTACTTGGAGTAATATCATTATAGATTTATTAGTGTGAATTTATACTATAATTTGTATCATATATATTGATATTTTTTTATAATATTAAATGATTTAAAGTGATGAATTATTTTTATCTTATTATTAGTTTAAATTTGTATATCAAGATATTTAATTGTTTTAAATTGTTTTCTTATTTCTAGAAAAATAAAATCTATTATTGCAAAATATTAAGCACTTATTTTGTTTTTCATTATTATTTATTTCTATTTTTACTTTTGTTAAATTAAAACTTGTTTATCCAAAATTAATATTTTCACTAGTAAAATATAGTCAACCAAAGACAATCATGGTTAAAATAAGTCAACCATAATATTATAATGAAACATTGCCATAATAAAATATGATAAAACATAATTAATCATAGTAAACCAAAGTTAACTTTTCTTATCCAAGTTTACACCAAAATAAGAGTATTTGATTAAAAGTAAGCTTTCTCACATTTATTTTATATAGGAAATAAACACCATGGGGATTTGTACATGGAATACCAACGGTTTATATGTAGATGCTTTACAACCTCTTTTGAATACACTTGACGCATTCATTTTTCTAAAAGCTAGGCAGTGTGAAGGTAGTGAAATATTTGACATGTGTGAGTTTCATAAACTATCGTTGTAGAATCCCAAGAATAATATGACAGGAAGATAATTTGGAGGGGTTTCTTGTTACATAAGTAAAGGTTATAAAAATATGATATCCATCATCCAAAATGATAACAATAAACAATTTCTATGGCTTGAAATGAATGGAGGAAGATAACATATATTCATAATTGTGTGCTACTTTTCTCCTCTTCACTGTGAAGGATATAAAAGGTCAAACATTGAAGGATATAAAAGGTCAAACATATTGCATGGTGACAAATGACATTTTAGATTTTTTTTAAAGTGGGAGAGGTAATTTTAGTTGAAGAATGTAATACTAGGAGAAGATGCATGTCAATACATGAGCAATCAAGAGAAAAGGGTTTATAAAATATTCCATTGGATACTTTAGTTGAAGATTGTAATACTAGAAGAAGATGCATGTCAATACATGAAAAATCAAGAGAAAAAGGTTTGTAAAATATTTTATTGGATACATCGCATACTAAGGATTGATTTATTTTGAGATTTTGATTGGTAATTGTATATCATATTTTATTTGGATATGAAGATGCACTTGGCAAATCAAACAAGGAGGTTGTGTAATTGACTATTTGATAGCATAAGAGAGAACAATTTACTAAATGGATAATTTCAAAATTGAGATTAAATCATTAGAATCCTCTCATATGCATATGCATATTTTATTTTCTCTTAACATAGTAACTAAAGTTGAAATGAAAATATAGCAATCAAAGTCATGTATGAAGACTAAATTGCCAAAACATAGATTTGTTTTCTTAGCAGGTAAAAAGAGAAATCAACAATGTCACATGGCCTATCTATTTCAAAGAAACGAAAATGATTTTAATAAAAAAAATCGGTACATGTGCAAGGGGGAATGCTTTGAAGATTATAAGAGAAAACCAAGTGAGAGACTGACCTTGTAATGATTTGTATTATGAAGAATTGAAATTGAGTGAAAAAGGTTACTAAGTATTATATGAGGAGACACAAGAACTCTAGCACTAAAAATCCATATTTTTTAATAAAAAATACCAAAATCAACCCCCAAATCCAAAAATGTTGCTACTAGTAACACCTTTTTCTTTTTGGAGTCTAAATTACCACCTTTTTCAACCATGGTGTTAATAGCCTCAAAATATTGCCAACAAAAATCTTAAAATCAATCCCTGAGGGGTTGACAATGGCACCACTTTTTTTTTAGAGGTTAAAATTATAACTAGTTTGAAACTATGGACTTAAGAACTAGTGTTGTTGCAATTCAAAAATTAAAATTGTCACTCGAACTTAAAATGGTGCTCCAAATAGCACCCTCATTTTCTAGGGCTAAATTTACCACTTTTTAAAAGTGATGGAAAGAAAAATCGATATTCTTGTAACCAAAATCATAAATCAAATCCCAAATCAAAAAGAGGTGCTATCAATAACACCATATTTATTTTTTCTCATAATTACAATATTCTTGAAATCATGACCTATTAACCTAAAACTACTGCATATAAAAAAAATAAAAAATAAAAATCGAAATCTAATTATTATAATTATTATTATATATATATATATATATATATATATATATATATATATATAAGTCCATTAGATGTAGCTTGGGTGATTGGGAGGAATGATTGTTACCCTCTCCAGCTAGGTCTATAAATGGGTCTATATAATGCTCTTGTTCTTTAGCCCCCAATGTCTTTAAATGGGTCTATATAATGCTCTTGTTCTTGAGCCCCCAATATTCTAAAAATACTAGGCATCCTCATGTTCTTTCACTTATTTTGGAGAGGTT
>JZKD02S0362679.1:155864-167256 GCA_000966675.3 Picea glauca | reverse complement strand
ATATATATATAGATAGATAGATAGATAGATAGATAGATAGATAGATAGATAGATAGATAGATAGATAGATAGATAGATAGATAGATAGATAGATAGATAGATAGATAGATAGATGGATGGATGTACAAATATATTTATTGTTGGCATCTTGTATAGTCAACATTGATTGTATAGTCAACAGAAAATCCTTTACATAGAGAATTGTTGTCCTATTATGTCAGTAGCCATTGTCAACAGGAGCTCAAATAATTCTGAGTAAAGGAAATACCCCAAATGGAGAGTCTGGAGACCCCTCCTATATCTCATCATAGTACCAAACCTTTTGATAGATTATATGTGTACAAACTCATAGATTAAGCCTTTTGGAATCCTGTTAGGTGAAACTAAAATTTTAACCCTTTTACACATACTTTCTCACAGAACAAAAGTAAGAGAACAAATAAAAATCAGGGAGTCATGAAAGTTAATGTGAAATTCATAGAAGTAGTTGAGTATACATTGCTTTCTCATTTGACATAAATACTACCTTAGATTGCAGAAGGAAGATATTGCATCTTCAGAGAATGGCGTTTTGTATATGATTATTTTTATAAAGAATTTAACCCAGGCATAAATGATAGAGTTCATAAAATTTTAAACCTAGCTCTGTCTATTTACCTAATACATGGACCAATCAACACCTTCGTGACAGTAAATCTTATATTTTCAAACATTCCATATGCGCAGAAGTAAGATAAAGCAAGAACAAAACTTGAATTCATCTCGAATTGAAATAAGCAGTCCGTCCAATTTATTACAAGTTCATTTTGAAATATTACAACTGTAAGATAAAAAGGTTATACACCCAGCATATCCTATCTTGCGAAGGATCTATGAAGTTAAAGATTTAAAGTGAAGCTACAGGGGTGAAAGAACTAACATTATATTACTCATATGACAAGAGAATGTAAATTCGTATTTACTTCTTCAAGTGTCAAGTTAGATCATAATAAAAAAAAATCGATTGAGCCTTTCGGCTAAATCCTTTAGTTTTGAAATCGACCCTTGTTTGGGCCGTAAAATTTAACATTAGAAATAACACAGCTTGAATAACCTCTAGCACAAAGAGTTAACCCTTTATGGCTTGAGTTGCCTAAGTTTCTGGAGGAAGGCATAACGAAACCCAATTACCTTTCACGTGAATGACAGTGGTAGTCTGGCATGTATCCGCATAGCCGAAACCCTGTACACATTGTGATAAAGTCATTACAATCTGTCCAACAGAAAGGAAAGGATTTAATAAAATGGGAAAGTACAACCGAAGAAAAATACTTAACTCCGGATGGGAAAATTCGATCTCTTCCCTGCTGCGACCATCGTATATTCATCCAGACCAAAAGGGGAGGAGGAACCCAAACCTCTTTGATGGGTACCCTCGCAAAACAAAGGGCCCATAATTAATAACAAGAATCCGAGAATAATCAAAGTAACAATATAGAAACAAATAATGAGTATTGTCTATATATATACAAGCCGCATAATAAGTATACACCTGAGTTTTAAGTCAAAGGGGCAAATGTACAGAACCATTATTCTATCCATTACACTATGAAGAAATTTAAGGACATGTAGAAAACAACACAACGAAAAAAATCCAGTATACACGCCTTCGCGCACATCCAGATTATAAATAAGTGGCCATGAAGAAAATAACCTGAATTTCTTTAACCCCAGTTACGGTCTGAGTCTTACAAAATGGTTAGCCTGACTACTATCCATTCAGGGAGACTCACAATCAAAGAGATTTCAATCTTAAGAACTTGTCAATAAGTTTGGGATCAGGAAAAAAGGGCGAAGAAAAATCCTTGTCTGTGTATGCGACCAAGATAGAAAAACCAACTATGTATCAAAGGGTAAAAACAACAACGAGGGCAAGAGGAGATGATAAGAGCCTACGGGAAGGTTACCACTCGCACAAAAATTCTTGTAAGAAAATCATGAGAATAGTAAACTGTAATAGAAGGGATGATCATGTTTAACGTCTGTTGAACGAATATGAAAAATAAGACTATCACTTACCAATAGAATTACAGTCGAAAGGAGATCCTTACCCCAAATCCCTTGCGAAGTAAAAATAAGAAAAACATTGTGAAAATGTTGAACCCTTTGCGAACGAGGTTTCACAATGTGTAAATGAGAAATGGCTACTACCTTGAACCCGAAAAACTATGCATATTGAATGTAGTGGGTACGACAGTAAGTGCACCATGTGCTTTGAGCGAGTTGGCATGCTTGGATTGAAGAAGGGTACAGAGTTGGCCCTCATCCCTCACCCACCTCCTTTAATGGCTGGTCAGAGAATTTATTACCGACTGTCAACGCCTCTAATCACATTTACAAGGGCCACCCTGGGTATGTTCAAGAACCTATGTTTCGTATTTATTAACCTCTAGTCGCTACTAGTCCAACTAGCGTCGGAGCTTAGACTAGTTAAGTCTGGTAAGGTTTGTTTAACTGCCAGTTTGGGGCTCGTCTCCAGACTAGGAAGTTAGTGGACTACATGGCGAAGGGAAGAAACTCAACCAAGCGAAGGAATAATGAGGAAGTTATCAGATCCCATGGCACCTATTTAAGCAACCCAAAACATTAAATCTAACAATAAAACAATAGTTTGATTCCTTTGCTATGGTTATAAAAGTTGTGTCAGAGTATTGGAGTTAGGCCTGCGTGCACGCATGAAATTATGGATTAAGGAAGGGATGGAACCCTAAGTCCTAAGCCTATGTCCATTCCCTTATCATTACAAAATTTAAATACTTAACCACTTACAAAAGCCTAGTATGACTTAAAGAAGGGTTGAAGAGTAAACACTCGACTATGATTCTATAATTGCTAGGAAAAGGAAATTGAAAACATGAGAATCGCAGGTACCCTAAGGACATTCCTCATTTTATAAATCTATCTCTTACAAGTTTAGAACTTATTGCCCCTTGGAAGATTTTTTTTTTTTTATGGATTTTTTGAGGTTTATTACAGACGTCCAGGAAATCCATTTCAGTTTGGATGTACCTATGCAAATCCCTCTGATATTTTAGAACCTGATGATGCACGAAGTCTTTGATACCCATCTTGGTGCACAAGGTATGGAAATCATTTGTGAACTCTGGCACTGTTTGGCTCGACCCCATATATTCCAGAATCCTCTGTGGAACTTTTATTCCAATAAGTTTCCCAACAATGTTTGACATGGGGGGAGCATTAAGGAATGCAAAGGTGATCTTTTCCCTATCAGAAAAATTGTGAACAGAAAAATAATCTTCTAGCATATTTAACCATTTTTCTAGGGCATCTGCATTGATCTGACCTTTAAATACAGGAATATCAAAATTATCTTGTACCTTGAAAGGAGAGGTGAGTCAAAAGTGGCCACTTGATGAAGACATGCATGTTGTTATCGGTCGACATTGAAGGATGTGGGAAAAATTCTTTATCATTTCGTCCCTCTGTCGCGTGATAACTTTCTCAAGCAACGTATTAATATAATCTTTTTATCCGTCGTGTTTCTTTTTTTTTTCCATGGAGTTTTTCTTGGGCGTGTGAGATATATTTTCCTCAATTTAGACAAGATTTATACCCAACTTGCTATACTCTGACCTCGTCGGGGACATGCATTGAAAAACGATCAAGAGGAGCTTGCTCTGATATCACTGATCTAGATTATTTTGAGCATGAAATGAGAGAAGAGATATAATAAAGAAATATACAAAGATATATTATATATACAATAATATAACATAGATATATCAAATATTTAACCATAAACATAGAGATATAGTAATACACAATTTCTATTAATGAGCGAAATATAGAAAACTGTAGAAATATAGAGTGAAAGACTCGCTAGAATGGTGGAAGCTTATCTCTGAGAAAAAATGGGACCACTATGCTCATTCGCAAGAAGATCATTGTTACAATGAGGCTCCAAAGGAATTTTTAACATAAATAAAATCCAAAACCATAACCCCGGAAGATGAAAAGACAACAGTTTTGTGGACCTGTTTTGGGTAGTTTGGTATATCAACTTCCCAAGGGTGTAAGTTCGGAATATGGTATCTATTTTGGGTGCACGATATATCATTAGAAATGTATTGATGATTAACTTCATTTAATATGATATTTGAGTGCTTGAAACTATCACTGAGGTGCTCGATCGTGAAAAAATTTCGTTTAAGCCCTCAAAATTGCCACAGAAGTTTAGGACCCGAAAAGCTGCTAAAAATAGTAAATTTCCAACAAATTGTTTTGAACCAATTGGAATAGGTGGTTGGCCACCGATATCCACCTGGATCAATCCTCCCTCCTTAGGAATCAATTATCTCCATTACATTGAGTTCTCAGAGGAGAGGGGAAAGTGTTTGTTGAATCTGAATCTTGGTGAGCTATTTTCGTTGTTGGAGAAGTTGCGTTGCTTATCTTGTTGAAGACTGTCATGAACCTATTGTTGGCGCAGTTGAATCTATTCAACCAACCTATTTTATATTGGCTTGACTGGGCATTGTGTAGGTACCATTGTAGGTGAAGAAACAATATATTATTTCTCTTCTACAATCTTCTTATGTTGGAAAGAAAGGTCTTGGATCAAGACTGCAATGGTTGCAGTGTCCTTCCGTTCACCTTTTGAACATATTGTGAAGAGACTGCATTTTGTAGTATGAGAGTTTACCTTGAGAAACTGTTTTGGCGGGAAAGTAGTCGGAACTCCCTCTGGTATCCTGTAGAGATGACCTCCTAGAGTAACGATGACACTACAGGATTGAGACTTATAAATAGCATGGTGCTTCCACATAAATGGTTTTCCAAAAGAAATATCATAGACATCCAATGTGGAAACATCACATAATACATCATCCTTTTAGGGATGGATGCCGTATGACAATCGAAACCGTTGGTTGACATGAAGATCTCGTCCCTGGCGAAGCCACCCGATGTTGTATGGTTGCGGGTGTGGTTTTGTCAACAATCACAACTTTTTGATAACCTCAACTGAGATGAGGTTCTTTTGGCTTCCACTATCAACAAATAATGTAGTGGGGTCCCTGTTACACACTAAAATTCCACACTTAAGTACCTCACCATAAGTGTCGCAAGTATCACATATACTGACACCATGAAAGAACATCTATCACAATCCCTAGTCAATGTGGAGGAGAAATATATTATATGAAGGTCAAAATACTATGTGCACATGAATTATTTATTAATATTCATAAAAAGGAAATTAATTTGTTGTGAGAATCCACCTCACATTTGCTTTCCTATTTCAAGGAGAGGTTGAGAATCTCATGAATGGGAGAGATATTTCCTCAAAATCATTGAGATATATTTTCTCTCTAAAATTCTTGAAGAGATATTTTCTCCCTAAAAATATTGGAGATCCCTTTTTAGTGGATCTTATGAGTGATCTTCTCCATGGAGGTTAAGCCTCCAAATCCTATATAATGAGGGCATTGCATGCAGAAGAGGAGGAAGGAGGAATATTTTGGATATCAAACTTATGATTTTGGGAGCATCATGCAAGGGATGGATGAGGAGGACTTGGAGAAGCTATTGCAACATCATCCATGATTGTAAGTTTCTCTTTAACGTTATCATCAATATCCTTGGTCTATTTCCTTGTAGTTTGTGTATCTGTACATCTGCTTGTCTACTATAGATTGATTTGTTTAATTTAATGTTGTAGAGTAGGAGTTTCCTTGTTTTATCTTTGTTGTCTATGGTTTTGCAGATATCAAGCTATGCAAAAAAATTTGGAGATCAAGATCAAAGTGGAGCAACGAGGACAAACACCAGAAATAGGTACGATCACATTTTCTCCTTCTCTCTTTTAAATTAGTTAAACAAATATCAAAGGGATGTTAGTGTCCATTTGTATCTTTCTATATTGAACCAGGGGTCATTAATACAAGAAAAGATCCACTTGTCCACAGGGGGATTATTCCATAACAATCCCCTTCATCCACATATGTGAATGAAAAAGGTGCTCCCCCTCTTTAGGATCTGTTGGTTCTTTTGGTTGAATTGTTGCGGTTGCAACAATAACAGTGGGTTCTACGTCGATGATCTGTCTTCTCCCATTATTTTCTAAATTAGATTATGAATCAAGTTTCGGCTCATTTTCTTTGGTCTCAACCACCAATGATTTTTTTGAGCGACATTCATCAATTTTGTTCTAGGGGATTTTGTGGAAATCACACCACTTTCGAGGGTCCTTCTTTGTCTTTTTGTTACCCTTCTTTTCCTATGGGTTGGAGTGGTTTTCTGGAGGATTGTTGTTACATTCGTCTTTACCATACTTTGGTTATTGTGTATTTGCAGAACTGAACTCCCCTTTGTTCTGGTGCCTAAATATTTTCTCGATTTTGACAACATATCAATAGGCATCTCCCAGTGATGAGATGTCCAGGAAATCCATTTTGGTTTGGATGTACCTATTATGAGCCTGTGATATTTCAGAACCAGATGTCATTTAGAGTCTTTGATACCCATCTTGGTGCGCTAGGTATGGGAAGTATTTGTGAAATCCAACACGTTTTGGCTCCTCTCTTGTAAAAATTTGGTCCATCTCATGTACTAGTCGTCATAGATACCAACAGGTTAATATTGTTCCTTGACCACATCCACAAAAAATCCCAAGTAGGCTCAGCCCCATATATTCCAGACTCCCCTGTGGAAATTTTCTCCCAGTAAGTTTCCCACCAATGTTTGACATGGGGGAGACACTTAAGGAGTGTGAAGGTGATGTTTTCCCTGCCAGAAAAATTGTGAATAGAGAAAAAACCTTCTAGCATATTTAACCATTTTTCTAGGGCACCTGCATCGATCTGACCTTCAAATATAGTAATATCAAAATTAACTTGTACCTTGAAAGGAGAGGTGCCTCCAAAGTGGTCACTTGATGAATATGCACATGTTGTTATCGACAAGCGTTGAAGGATGTGGGAAAAATTATCCATCATTTTGTCCCTCTGTCATGTGAGAGCTTGCTCAAACAAAAGATTAATAGAATATTATTCTCTATCATTTTTATTTGCTTCCTCCATGGAGGGTTTATTGGGCATGCGAGAGAGATTTTACTCAAGAGAGACAAGATCAAGAGAAAACTTTCTATACTTGGACCTAGTTAGGGACATGCACTGAAAAACAATCAAGAGCATCCTACTTTGATACCACTGATCCAGATTATTTTGAGCACGAAATGAGAGAGGAGATATAATAAATAAATGCACGGAGATATATAAGATATCCAATAATATAACATATATTTAACCATAAACACAGAGATACAATAATACCCAATTTCTATTAATGAGAGAAATGTACAAAACTGTAGAAATACAGAGTGAAAGACTCGCTAGAATGGTGGCAACTTATCTCTGAGAAGAGATGTGATAACTACGCTCATTTGCAAGAATATTGTTGTTAAAATGGGGCTCCAAAGACCTTTTTAACATAAAGAAAATCCAAAACCCTAACCCCAAAAGATGAAGAGCCAACAATTTTGTGGACCCTGTTTTGGGTAATTTGGTGTATCAACCTCCCGAGGGTGTAACTATGGCATACGATTTATGTTTGGGGTGCACAATAGCTCATTGGAAAGGTATTGATGAGGATACTCATTTCATAGGATCAATTAAATACTTTGGCCATATTTGAGGTGCTTGATCATGAAAAAACGTTCTTTAGGCCTTCAAAATGTCCCAAGAAGTTTAGGACCCGAAAAAACTACTAAAAATAGTAAATTACCAACAAAAATTTTTGAGCCAGTTGGAATAGGTGGTTAACCATCAATATCCACCTGGATCAATCCTCTCTCCTTTGGAAGCAATGGTATCCATTGCGTTGAGTTCCCGTGGGAGAGGGGAAAGAATTTGTTGAATCTGAATCTTGGTGAGCTACTTTCCTTGTTGAAGAAGTTGTGTTTCTTATCTTGTTGAAGATTGTCATGAACATGTTGTTGGTAGGGTTTAATTGGTTCAAACAACCTGTTGTATCTTGAATTGACTAGGAAGTGTGTAGGTTCCATTGTAGATGAATAAACAATATCTTCCTTCTCTTCTACAATATGCTTCTATTGGAAAGAAAGGTCTTGGGCCAAGGCTGTAGTGGTTGCAGTGTCCTTTTGTTTACCTTTTGAACATATTATGAAGAGGTTGAATTTTGCAGTATGAGAGATTACCTTGCAACACTGTTTTGGTGGGACAATAGTCAGAACTACCTTTGGTATCCTATAGATATGTCTCCCAGAGTAACAATGACACTATGAGGTAGAGACTCATAAATAGCATGGTGCTTCCACATATATGGTTGGCCCAAAATAACATCACATAATACTTCATCCTTGAAGGGATGGATGTTGTATGACAATCAACACTACTGGATAACATGAAGATATTGACCTTGGTGAATCCACTCGATGTTATATGGTTGTAGCGTGGTTTTATTGACAATCCCAACTATTTGATGACCTCTACTAAAATGAGGTTCTTTTTGGCTTCCACTATCAAAAATAAAATGCAACAGGGTTCCCTTCACCCACATCTGTGAATGAAAAATGTGTTCCCAGGGCTCTTTAGGATCTGTTGTTTCTTCTGGTTGAATTGTTGAGGTCATGACAATAGCAATGGGGTTTGTGTCGATGATCTTTCTTCTCCCATTATTTTCTGAATTAGATTTTGAATCAGGGTTCGTCTCATTTTCTTTGATCTCGTCCACCAATGATTGTTTCGAGCGACATTCATTAGTGTCGTGCCAGGGGATTTTGTGGAAATCACACCACTTTCTAGTGTCCTTCTTGCTATTTCTGTTACCCTTATTTTCATGTGGCTTGGACTGGTTTTCTAGAGGCTGGTTGTTAGGTTCGTATTTACCATACTTTGGTTGTTGTGGATTTGCAGAACTGAACTCCTGTCTGTTCTGGTGCCTAAATTTTTGCTCGATTTTGACAACATATAGATAGACAAATCTGAGTGATGATAAGTCCAAGAAATCCATTTCAGTTTAGATTTACCTATACAAAGCCTCGTGGTATTTCAGAACCAGATGCCACTCAAAGTATTTGATACCCAACTTGGTGCAGAAGGTATGGAAATTATTTTTGAACTACGACATTGTTTGGCCCCTCTCTTGCCGTATTGTGGTCCATCTCATGTATTGGTTTTCATAGTTACCAATAGGGTAATATTTTTCCTTGACCGCATCCACAAAAAAATCCCAAGTGGTCTTGCCCCATATATTCCAGACTCCTCTTTGGAACTTTGTTCCCAGTAAGTTTCCCACCAATGTTTGACATGGGGGAGAGACTTAAGGAGTGTGAAGGTGATATTTTCCCTGTTGGAAAAATTGTGAACAAAGAAATAACCTTCTATCATATTGAACCATTTTTCTATAGCATCTGCATCGATCTGACCTTCAAATACGAGAATATCAAAATTAACTTGTACCTTGAAAGGAGAGGTGCCTCCAAAGTGGCAACTTGATGAAGACGTGTCTGTTATTATCGACAGACGTTGAAGGATGTGGGAAAAATTCTCCATCATTTTACCCCTCTATCGCATGAGAGCTTGTTCAAGCAACATATTAATAAAATCTTCTGCTCTGTCGTCTTTATTTTCTTCTTCCATGGAGGGTTTCTTGGGCGTTTAAGAGTTATTGTCCTAAACAGAGACAAGTTTGATACCGAACTTTCTATACTTGGACCTCGTCGGGGACATGCAATGAAAAACAATCAAGAGAAGTCTGCCCACTGATATGAATTATTTTGAGCAAAAAATGAGAGAGGATATATAATAAATAAATGTACAAAGATATACGAAATATCCAATAATATAACAAAGATATATCATAGATTTAACCATAAACACAAAGATATGATTTAACTCCCCTTTGTTTTGGTGCCTAAATTTTTGCTCTATTTTTACTATATGAATTTGATTTATTTTTAATTTGGTAAGCATACATATACATAAATGTATATATAACGAGCACCATGATTTGTAATCTTTGTAGATTTGGAACATTACTCCAAATGAGCTTCATATCTTCATGATTTCCAACTCCATCCATACTCACATATGGTATTAAATGGGATTTTCCATCCATCACATCATAGTTATGATCTTTGTAACAACGAGTATTTAATTAATAGTTAATTTCCAATTATCTTATGTTTAAATGCATTGTTTCCACACTAAAAAAATATTAGAATCGCCACATTTTTGGCGCCATTAAGAACACTGGCATTCCTTACTTCTTAACAAGAACTTCCATTTGTTGCTTTAGTGTGGTCTCCAATTTTTCAAACACATCCTTTGTTTAGTTGAGATGAGTGTTGATACGAGAAGATTTACCCTTGGCTCTGTAAGAGGGTTACATCATTTTTTTGACATACACTTGTAAACAATATTTATGAATGATAAATAGGTGCATCATTCACCTCTAGTTAACGTGGGGATATATAGTACCTCTAATATTTTTCGTTTTGATTCTATTTAACTCATAACGGATTACTTGATGTTTTTGCATAAAGATTGAAAATAATTTGGTTTTGTAGTTTTTCCCCAAATCTACATATTTCATCTCCTTCGAGCCTCATGATACAACATAAAAAATGATTCTTGTGTAATGCTAATAACCAGGGTCTTAGCTTTATTTTTTTCTCCCCGAGGTTATCAAAATTTCGATATGAGATAGTTTACAATGAGCTATTACTTATGCTATTTTTTTCTTAGATGAATATATAACACCTACCTGCGTTGGTTATGTATAGTGCCTCAATGCGTACACATATTTGAGCCCCAACTCAATCGATGGGAAATTGATTCCATAGGGTAAGGAACACATATTTATGAATTTTAATTCCTCAAGTTTTTGCTCACGGGTAGTAAACCCATCATTCTTAATAAAAGTTGATCAACATTTACAGTGGAACATTTATATTCATTCTTGGCTTCTCTTGTATAATGGTTGAATTCATTTTCATAACACTTTTATAGAGATATGTTGGCTTTGGACAGAGATAGATTGTCCCATAACTTATTCAAGAGCCACCCTTCATTCTGGTAAAAACACCTATATTTTTTTGTTTGTAGTTTTAGTTTATCTAAAGCATGTATTGTACATTCTTTATATTCTATATATTAATTTGTTGTTTATGGTTTTGTGCAGTGTTGGAGAAAAAAACTCTTGAAGCCAAACTTCAAGACCAGTGATATATAAATCTGTTCCAAGATTGAAATAAAGATTGGAAGAATTAATTCACACAACACAAAACGTTTTCATTTCTTAACAAACAAATGGAGGTTACATATATAGCATGCAGATCACTGACTTAAGTGGATCTGATTAGCTAAAAATA
>JZKD02S0362679.1:95183-120335 GCA_000966675.3 Picea glauca | reverse complement strand
TCTTTTGTCGGTTGAAGTTGGTTCATTGAGTTACCATTTATGTAAAACTAGAGTTAATTGAGTCAAATGAAGGGAGGGGGTTAAACATGAGTCTTTAATGGTAGGTAATCCCCTCTTCCATTGTAATGTACGTAAGTCCTTAGCTGATGAGATCAATGTCTCACTAGCATCAGTCGATATAGAGTTGATGACATGAAGTCAAAACTTGTGTAGGAAAAATATGTTTACTAAGAGTTAGAGAGTCATACTTGAGTCATAGAAGAATGTCCTTCATGTAAATAAAATTGCAGACTCCACACATCCTAGAGATCTGAAAGCATAACCATGAATGACAAAAACAACATAAAAAACACATTGATGAGCAACAAAGTAGTGACTAAGAACTTGAATGAAATATTGAGCATGGATGAAGGAAAATTTTATAGCAGTTGATGGAGCAAAGCACTTGCAGAGAGAATTCATGAGGAGCATCGAACATAAAATTTTGTAGCGGACGAAGGCCTTCAAGAAAGAGATGTTTGATGAAATACACACACCAAAGTTGAAAAAGAAAGATGATGACAGAGGAATGACTGGATTGATTGAACCCCATGATATACAAGTTGCAAAATAGTTCCTGAGTTGTGACCTTGAAAGCCAAAAATCCAAGAAATGGTAGTTTGGCATAGTGCAGAGTAAGACGCTCACATGGGTAGATGAACCATCCTACTATGAGTGTTGTGCATATGAAATATGAGTCTAGGACGAGCCACTCACCACTATAAAGGAGCCAGAGAGAAAGGTGTAACAATAGGATCAAGAGGACCATTGTTGGGTGGGAGAAAAGCACTACGAGACTCACTAATTGCACATGTCACTACCAGATTGAAGACAAAGGCCAAAGAGTAACAAGTCATTAGTTATATACACACTTGCTCAGGACGAGCAAAGATTTGAGTGTGGGGGAGATGTTGAGGGGGCCTCCTAGGCCCTAATAGTCATCACATACATGTATTATTATACATTACACATAGAGTGGATAAATTCAAGTAAATATATATGAATGCATGTAATAAATGATAAAAAACACCTAACGAATTATTAGTTGGAGTAGGTGCAACCGCTCCAACCATTTCCTATTGTATAAATAATTCTAAAAGAGGAATAACAAAGCAGTTGGTTAACCTTCCCACATATACTTCTTGAGTATGTGTGTTCTTGATTTGTTTCTCTTAATGTGTCTCTTGAAGGCTTTTGTAATCTAGAAGATTACAACAAGGACTTATAGTCCTGATGATGAGATGAGGGATTTGTATGTTGATTTGGGTGCTAATGGTATAGAATCCAAGAAGGAGAACATAAATCTAGTAGAAACCATAAAGGAATTGAAAAAATATAAGGATGATAACGAAAGGCTTATGAAATCCAAGGAGAAGCAAGATGACTTTAATGTCAAATTGATGCAAATGTTGGACATAATAGAAAATAAAACGGATAAGTAGACAAAGTCAAGAAGTTCAAGAAGTCACAGGTCTCATGATGAGAAAAAGAGAAGTAAGAAGTGTTGATGGGCATAATCACCACTCACCAAAGCATTCATTCAGTAAAGAGCATAGTATCTCAATTCCATCTTATATCACAAAGCATAAGAGAATGAATGGGGTGGACAGGATACAAGGAGAAATGAATAAGATCAAGCCTCCTACCTTTGACAGTGAGCACAAGAAGGATGAAGATGCATAGACCTAGTTATTGGGTAATAATGAGGAAGCAATTCTAGCTGCATAACTATTATGCGGAGGAACAAGGGAGAATTTCCATCTATCAGCTAAAGGGAAAAGCATAAATGTAATGGGATCATTTCATGCAAGTGCAATACATTGATGAGAAAAAATTTACTTGGAGGAAGTTCAAGAGGTATTTCCAAAATAAATACTTAACCAAGTGATACTATGACAAGAAAATGAAGGAGTTCTTTGAACTCAAGATTGGGAGTATGATGATAGATGAGTATAAAAGAATATTCTTAGAGGTGTTTAAATACGTTGCATTCATCAAGGATGAGAAAGTTAATATTCAGAGGTACCTGAGTGGGTTACCTTCATTTATCAGTAACAAGATATAGTATGATGACCCTAAGACATTAGAGGGAAAAATAAGGCACACTAAGTGTATTTATGATCAACAAAGAGGAAGACTGACTTTCCAAATGCCTTGGGAAGATAAGATGAAGAACAAGGTGGAATAGAGGAAGAAGCAGTCTAAGCCACCATTTTTCAGAAATACTACGCAAGGACATCCAACTCTAAAGGAGTCTAGAATGATGAAGACAATAGAGAAAAAGTCAAGGCAACAATCGATTTGATGTTGGGGTTGTGGCGGAGATCACATGCACATATATTTCCCTCAAAGAGGTGATAAAGGGATGACTGTGTATAGTGTACAACAAGCTGCAAAAGTTGAGGACATGGGTAGAAATGTACCAAGCCCTAGATAATGAGAAAACTGATTTTCAATCGCACATGATTGAAGTAGAAGGTAAGATTAACGACCAACGCATTTCTATTTTAATTGATTCAGGATCTAGTCATAGTTATCTTGTTCCTAAGATGGTGGAAAGGTTCCAATTTCTAAAAGAAAGCTTAGAAAACCTGGGTTGGTGCAGTTAGCTATAGGAGAAAAAAAAAATTAATGAGATGGTTAAGGCATGTCCGATGAAGATGAATTTGTTGTGTACAAAAGCTTATTTGAATACCATACCTTTGGGCTCGTACGATTTCCTCATTGGTCTAGAATGGTTGGATGAGAGCCTTGTTGTCCTAGATTGTTACAATAAGAAATTCACTTGCTTGGATGAGGAAGAAAACTTAATAATAGTTCAAGGAATTCCAATAGTTGTAACTATCAAAGAAGTTTCAGCCTTGCAATTGAAGAAAAGATACACGAAAGGATGCCAAGTATTTGAAGTATACATGGAAGAAGCACCTAAGGATAAAGCTTCAAGCATTGAATACTACACAGTACTGAGATAATTTGAGGATTTCCTTAAAGAGATATCGGGGTTTCCACTGAAAAGAGATATTGATTTCTCTATAAATTTGATGCCTAGAGAAGTACATGTATCCAAGACTCCTTATAGGATGAGTATGTTAGAGTTGAAGGAGTTGTAGATGCAACTTGAAGAGATTGTTAAGAAGGGGTGTATATTTCCAAGTGTGTCACCTTGGGGTGCCCCAATATTGTTTGTGAAGAAGAAAGATGGTACACTAATAATTTGTATTGACTTCAGGCAGTTGAAAAAAGTAATAGAAAAGAACAAGTATCCTTTGCCAAGGATAGATGACCTCTTTGATCAGCTGCGAGGCCCGTGGATATTTTCAAAAATTGACCTTAGATTTGGGTATCGCCGTGAGATTTAAGGAAGAAGACATCAACAAGATTTCCTTCAGAACAAGGTATGAACATTATGAGTTCACAATGGTGAATTTTGGATTATCGAATGCACCTATGTCTTCATGTGTTTGAAGAATGGAGTTTTTAGAGAATCCATAGATAAGTTTGTCATTGTATTTTTGGATGACATACTTATTTACTCTAAGTCTAAAGAGGAGCATGAGCAACACTTAAGGATGGTACTTCAAGTATTTAGGGAGCATAAAATTTATGAAAAGTTGATCAAGTGTTCATTTTACCAGCGATAGATTCATCATTTGGGTTGTATTATTTCCAAGGAAGGAATAATTGTGGATCCGAAAAAGGAAAACGACATTGAAGAATGGTCGAAACCAAGAAATGGTGTAGAGGTAAGGTCCTTTATGGGAATTTTGGTTTATTACAGAAGGTTTTTTGAAGTCTTATCACATATTGTGCATCCAATTGCATCCTTGCAAAATAAAGGTGGGTGATTTGAATGGACTTCGGATTGTGCAAGGATTTTTCTGCACTTCAAAAGTTTGTTAACAAGTGCACCAATTTTGAGAATTGTTGATCCATATGCAAACTTCGTTGTGTGCACGGATAAATGAAAGGAAGGACTCGGTGGATTCCTAAGTCAAAATGGACATGTGGTGTGCTATGAATCAAGAAAGTGAAAAGAGCATGAAATTCTCTATGCTACTCATGACATAGAATTGGTAGCCAAAGTGCACGCCCCGAGGATGTGGTGACACTATCTCATGGGTAAAATATTTGAGATGGGAATCGATCACGGTCATTTGAATCATATTTCTGAACAACCAAGTTTAAATGCCAAAAACAATAGGTGGTTAGATTTATTCAATGAGTATGACTTGACATAAAGTATGTTAGAGGAAAGGAGAACAAGGTGGTTGACGCACTCAGCAGGAGGGTGCATGAGATGTATGTTACAACCATTAGCATGTACCAGACAAATTTGTGTGACAAAAATTTAGAGGTTTCCAAATCATATCAGCGTTATATGGACATAAATAAGACTTTAAAGCAAGGTATGTCATAGAATAAGTTTAAAGGTTATGAGCTAAGAGATTATGGAATCCTCATGTATAAATGCAGATTTTATGCTCCAAATGATCAAGATTTGAAAAGTATGTTATTGTCAGAGATGCATAAAGTTACTTATGATGAACATCCAAGCTACCAGAAGAAAATTGTCATAGTAAAAAAGTAATACTATTGGCCAAGTATGAAAAAGGAAGTTGCTAATTTTATTTCTAGATGCCTTGAATGTCAAAAGTCAAAGTTGAACAAATACATCTAGATGGTTTGCTACAACCTTTATCCATTATTGAGTGGAAGTGGGAAGTTGTGACCATGGATTTCATTACTAAGTTTCCTAGTATTGCTAAGAAACATGATTCTATTATGGTGGTGGTGGAAAAGCTTACAAAAGCTTCTCATTTTATCCTAGTGAAGTCAGCGCATAAAGTAGCCAACATTGTTGAGATATACATGTGAGAAATTGTTCAGATGCATGGTGTACCTAAGACAATTTTTTATGATAGAGACTCCAAGTTCACCTCAAACTTTTGGAAAGGGATATTCAAAGGATTTGGGAAAAATATGAACTTTAGCACAACCTATCACCCTGAGATAGATGTGCAAATGAAAAGATTAAATCACGTGACTAAAGATATGCTCAAGATGTATGTGATGTATAAACCTTCAAAATGGGAAGATTACCTTCATTTGGTAGAGTTTTCTTACAACAATGGGTATCAAGAATATCTAAAGATGAGTCCATTTGAAGAATTGTATGGTAGAAAGTGCAACACACTAGTGAGTTGAGACAACCCAGTAGACTGCACAATGTTTGGGACAAATATGCTCAGGTAAATGGAAGAGAATATGGTAAAGATAAGGAAGAATTTAAAGGCTTCTTGATCCAGGTGGATCTCGATGGCCATCCACCTTTTCCATTGAATAATGATTTCAAGCATATGGTTTTGATAAACCGTGATATTCACCCTTTTGATGGGGAATGGAATGCAATGCCATCTTCATTTGTTAATTACAAACTTCATGTAATGAATTCCTAGTGGTCTTATGTACATGCTTACAACATATCGTTAATGCACTAGATCCCATTAGAAATTCATAGTTAAGCATGCTCGGGCTATAGTAGTACTGGGATGGATGACCTCTTGGGAATTCCTAGTATTTTTCATGCCTATGACATTTTATAAACTTAGACTAATTTATTCCACTTGCATCATGGGAATTGGTCTCCGCTCACTCTCTCATATATAATTGAGGTGAAGGAGGCCCTTTAAGCATGAAATGGAGTATGATATAAATCTTCTTGTGAATGAAGTGTAGCCAACATCTCTTTATTTTCAGAGATAAGCTACCCCATTCTGCCTATTTTTGTTCTACAATGTTTTTCTATCTTTTTCATTAATAGAATTTGGGTTTCACTGTATTTTTGTGTTCTCTGATATATTTTTGTTTTTGTCTCATTTCATTCTCATCATAATCTAGATTAGTGGTATAAGAGTAGTCTACTCCTTGTCATTTCTTAGAGAAGGTCCCCGATGCGGTCAAGGTATAGAGATTTTGGTCTTGAGCTAGTTTCTCTTGAGGACAACCTCTATCTTTATCCAAGAGACCTCCCATGGAAGAAGAAAAGAGAGATGGAAAAGTAGGATATTCCTTTAAGACGTTGCTCGAGGAAGCCATCATACGATAGATGAATGCGATGATGGACAAATTCTCTCAGATCCTTCGAAGACTATCGATGGCGGCAGTTGAGGCATATTCAACAACAACTATTTAGTAGGTGTGACACCATTTAAGGTACAATTCAATTTTGAAAAATGGTTGAATCTGCTAGAAGGTTATTACTCCGTCCAAAAAAATTCCGACAGTGAAAAGATCACCTTCGTGCTCCTTAAATCCCTTCCCCATGTCAGAGCTTGGTTGGTATGTTACTGGGAGAGGTACACCATGGATGAATATACACCATTCAAGAGAGAACCCACATGGGAAGCCTTTGTAGATTCCCTAAAGGAGGATTTCTACACTATTGAAAACTATGATGAACATTACATGACATGGATGACTCTATGTCAGAAACGAGATCAAACAGTGTCGGAGTACAGTGACATCTTTCATAGATTTCGCTCAAAGATAGCTATCAAAGATTCCAAGAGACACCTAGTTTTCAAGTATCACATTGGTCTGCATAGGTACATCCAAACATATATGGATTTCTTGGACATATCCTCACTGGGAGTTGCTTATCGATATGCAGTCAAAAGTGAGAAAAAATTCAATCCCTAGAGTAAGCGAGAGTTTGGGGTTGAAAATACGCCACAAAAAAATCATGTAAAAGGTAACCCTAACTTATAGAATGAAGGACAAAGAAAGGAATTTCAACCTCAGGAGAGTCAGTCCAAGAAGCAGGAAAATAAGGGTAGGGAGAAGTCTAAGAAAGACACTGTAAAGTGGTGTGAGTTCCACAACATCCCTTGAAACAACATCGATGAATGTCACTTGAAAGAGTTGTTGGTGGTCGATCTCAAAGAAAAAGAATCGGAATTTGACTTGGAATTTGATTTAAAGCAAGGTAAAGGGAAACAAATCATTGATGTAAAACCCACTACTACCATCGCATCCACAAAAATAAAACCAGAAGAACTAGCGAAGCTTGAGGAGGGGGAGTTCCTCTTCCACTCATAGATGTGGCTAAAGGGGACCCCACTGCATTTCATTGTTGACAGCAGGAGTCGGAAGTGCCTGATTTCAACCGAGGTTTTCAAGAGATTGAAGTTCCCAATGATGCCACACCCCCAACCATACACCATTGGATGGTTGAGTTGAGGACGAGACATCCATGTCAGCCAAAAGTGTCACATGTCCTATGGCATCAAGCCCTTCAAGAATGAGCTAATGTGTGATGTTTCCCCACTTGAAGTATGTGATGTTCTTTTGGGACAACCATATATGTGGAAACGTCATGCTATCTGTGAGTCTCAGTCCCACAGTGTCATTTTTACTTTGGAAGGTCAACTCTATAGGGTACCATAGGTAGCTCCAACTACTGCCACTTCATTGATATTGGAAAAGAAAATTGCAAAGTAATATCTCAGACTAAAACAAATTCCCTCTTCACAATCTAGTTAGAAGGTGAATAGAAGGTCAATGTGACCACTATAGCCTCAGCCCAAGACATTTCTATCCAACAAAAGAAGGTAAAAAATATTATAGAGAAGAATAAAGAGAATGAGAGTCTTCTATATGTTCAACATATCTCTATTGACCACGACCCTTTTAAGGTGTGCTTGGGGTTCCAACTATTAGCCCCCATTGATATAACTCTTCTTGTTACATCTTCATTGATAGAATCCTTCCACACTCAGACCAACGAAGATCACGCAGCCAGATATTTTGAATGGATCTAACACCTCCAACAAGTTCATGAAATCCTTCCACGGACAAAGTATAAGCAAGACATCTACTTCAACAAGGCAACTTGCTCACCAAGGTTCATATTCAACAAAAGTCTCTCCATATCCCAAGGGAAATTGACACAATGGGGACCATTTTTTCTTAAGAGGTAAGGAATGATTCAGGTGGATCTCAGTGGCCATCCCCCTTTTCCATTGAATCAACATTTCAAGCATATGGTTTTGATAAGCCATGATATTCAACCTTTTGATGGGGAATGGAATGTAATTTCATCTTCATTTGTTAATTATAGACATCATGTAATTATTTCCTAGTGGTCTTATGTACATGCTTACATCAAAGTGTTAGTGCATCATATACCATTAGAAATCTATAGTTAAGCGTGATCAGGCTAGAGTAGTATTGGCATGGCTGACTGCCCAGGAAGTCCTAGTATTTTACATGCCTATGGAATTTTGTAAACTCAGAACAATTTTGTTTTTTTATGACTAGCAGAATTGACAACTGACTGGTCTCATACTTGCATGACACAATGTCAATTCCGACTACTACCATTATAACCTCTAGGTTCCATGCATATTCCCCTTCCACAAGAATGGGTAAATTGGGGGTATTTGAACTCGGAACCTCATAGGACGTAACACTTCATATCATGACACTTGCCAATTGAGATGCCTCCTGGGGGAATAAAACTTAGTCTAATTTATCCCACATGCATCATGGGAATTGTTCTCCTCTCACTCTCTCATATATAATTGATGTGAAGGAGGCCCTTTAAGCATGCAATAGAGTGTGATGTAAATATTGTTGTGAATGAAGCATATCCAACATCTCTTTCTTTCCATAGATAAGCTACCCCATTCTACCAGTTTGTGTTCTACAATGTTTTTCTATCTTATTCATTAATAGAAGTTGGGTTTCACTATATTTTTGTGTTCTCTGCTATATTTTTGTTTTTGTCTCATTTAATTCTCATCATAATCCGAATCACTTCCCAATATAGGAATAAAAGTTGAATAGATAAAGGAAGAACCCATAAAGAGTTTAAAGTGGGTGATCATGTGTTATTGAAAGTTAAATCCAGATGCAATTCCCTAAAGTTGGCAAATTGTTCTAAGTTGGCAGTGCACTACTGTGGGCCATTTGAAATCCTGGAGAGGATTGGTCTTGTCATATATATGTTTGCATCCTTGTGTATTCGTACTTTTTTACATGTTTCATTGCTTAAAAATTATGTACTTGATGCTAATCATATTATTGATTAGAATGTTATTCAGGTGGAGCCAAAAGACAATTTTTGAGGGCGACCAGTTTCCATATTGGATTGGAAAATTAAACAGCTCTGGAATCAAGTCATGGAGTTGGTAAAGGTCCAATGGACCTGGTACGGTCTTGAGGATGCAACCTGTGAGCATGAGGATGCTATGTAGGTAGATTATCCACATCTCTTTGAATATTTTTGAAATTTTCTATGTACATGTGTATATGATGCACTGAGGACATTGCGTAAATAAGGGGAAGGGGAATGTAATTTCCCCAATCCAAACCATTTGTAATTGTATAAATACATTGGTGATCTGTGGGAACCAAGTTTGGTTTTGCATGCACTAGGTTAAGTGTGTGGGAGAACTTTTATCAAGGATAGGGTGCACACATTTAATAGTGTTTCACACACTTGGGTAACTGTGCACATTCACAGTGTTGCACGCACCTAAGTAAGTGCGTGAGAGCTACTTGGAAGTGTGCATTGGATTGAGATGCATATATATATGTGTGTGTGTGTGTGTATTGAGTATGAAGATCCTGTGTGGTTATGAGGCTAGTGAGTTGGGACGCAGATAAGCCAGTGCACCTACCCATGTAAAGTGCAATCATACTCAATTTATTAATAAGATTACACCATTTCATGCATATAGACTTAGATGAAAAGAGATGGGGGGATAAATCCACCAAAAAGGGGAAAAAGGGAGAGACTTAAGTCATAGGGAATATTTTATTAATATTTTCAAGAAAGTGTATGTTATGGATAAATTATTTTATCTTAAGTTCTCGAGGGTGGGGAACGAGTCAACAAGTGGCTAAATAAACTTATGAAGATGAGAAGTGTCTAATTGAAGGCGTGCAATATATATTTCCGACCTTAGTGTATTTTTAGGGGGTTCATTCATTTTCTAGTATGTAGAAGGGGTTGGAATGTCTGTAAAATTCGACTATTACCTTATTTGCAGAAAAGTTTGTAAGGGATTTCTATTTTTCATTCAAAGTTATGTTATCGAAGAGGTGGGTTTTCAAGCCCATGAGTAGTGTATCTAGGTGATATATTTGTTGTTAAAGAGGCAAGTTGTTAGGCCCGTGAGCAACTTTCTAGGTGAGAGTTTTTCTAGGAATTGTTCCATAGTGCTTTGGGAATTAGTTGCAAGGATCGAAGACTTCCTTTCCGGCTTGTTGCTAAACCATGGAAGGGAAGTGGGGAAACCGAGGCACTATTGAGCAAATAAGGGGCAGACTTCCTTAGGTGTGTCAGGTGCATGGGTACTGAGAGACTGTAGACTTGTTGTCATAGTGAAACCTTGGACTGAGAAATTCTCTTGAGTATCAGACCTTATCCTATCACAAGGAACACTTTTTCCCTGGTGGATTTAAGCACCAACTCGGGGGTGACCTATTGCTAGAAGTATATGAGAGACATAGGCTATGGATGGGAGGAACATATGAATTATGCACGTGGTTGGTGACTTTCATAAAAGATAAGTGTTCTTTACGTGCTTGTCTTATTTACATTGTTCTTATTTATCTTTGTTTGATATGGTTTAATTATTGTATGTTGTCGCATATAAGTAATTGTTGTTATTATGTTTAATAATGCTTTCATATGTAAGTATGGAACTTATAGCATGTATTTGTAGATGTGCATGAGTATGATGAATTAAAATATTCTTTCATGTTAATTTATCCTTGATATTGGTCATTAATATCCAAGGCAAGGTTTGAATGGTCGAGTGTGTAGGAAAGTAGCCCATGTGCACAGAAGGATGGAACTCATGTGTGTGTACATAGAAATAGACCCCACACACAAGGAAAGGAGAATTGTCATGTGACGCCAAGATGTTTGTGTGAAAAACAGTGTTGTGTGATCAGTATGCATGTGCGTAGTAGTTTTGAATTACTTTTGTTGTGTTTTAATTTATGTAAAAAGAAGAAATCTAGTGTGACACAACTCAACTTGAGGTTGAGTTTGTTACTTAAAGTGATATGGTGCATACTAGTGTTTAGTAGAGAATTTGTGCAATGGATTTTTGGAGTAGTATTTTTTAGTAGTATGTTGGGTGATCTTACAATATGTTTGATCAGAGCATTCTTGGGGAAGTGTGTGGCATATCCCAACCTAGAAGTCTGAGGACGTTACATTATGGTATCAGATCAGTTTTGGATAACGAAAACATTACACTCATTCTGGTAAATACAAATACATCCTCTATCTATAGTTTTATTTTATCCAAAGCATGTATTGTACATTCTTTATATTCTCTCTATTATTTTTTTGTTTATGTGTTTGTGTAGGGTTGGACAAAAAAAAAACCTTGAAGCCAAACTTCAAGACCAGTAATACCAGACTCACGTGGCTTCCACATAATTTGTTGTGTGATAACTTCATTCCAAGATTGAGAGCTTACTCGTTCATACTCAAACTTAAAAGGTAAAGTAACTCAAACATATTCTTTCAAACACATATGAGTTTATTATATCTAGGATTTACCCTTAGTTGTATGATGAAAGTATCAACTATCTTGGTGCGACCTGGTTATTATGATACTTTGTTCATAACCAACCTCCTCTTTATTATTTACATTACGAGCATTGTGAGGTTTTTCTCAACCCTGGGATGGATTGAGGATTACACTGGTTATAATGAAGTTCCGTAAATATTTTATTATGTTTTCATATGCTAATATTATTTGAACTTCCAATCTAGGGATTCTTTATAACAAGAACCCTAAGATTCTTTTCATATTAATGTTTTAACTATGATTTATTTATTTTTTATATTGTGTAGTTATCCTTGGCATTCTTGGTACTTTGTTCATCATATAAGTATAGTTGTTCGTAAATCTTTTTGGCATTGTATTTATATATTTATTTTCTATAACTTTTATATAGTAGTTCTCAATATATAACAAAAAGGAGAGTCATGGTTAGAAACCCTATACTTGTAGGTATTGTATATAATAGTTTGTATTTGAATACCATTCTATTCGATACAAAACTAAATATGTTTGTATCAGAGAACACTCTCTTGTCCCTTTTTAACATATTTGTATATGAAATAAAAATCTTTCATAAAGAAATATAACACATAAAGAAAAGTCTTATATTCTTCAGTTGCGTGTAAAGTGGATTTACTATATTTTTCTTGGAAATACTTTTACATAACAATGAATAGAAATATGCATACTATCAATTGGTTTCTTTTCTTTCTTTCTATAATATAAAAGATAATGTCTTTCAGAGTAGATAATATTCTATAGGCATATAAATATTTTCTTGCTGCAATTATTTTTTTTCTAATAACAAAAGAACATAAAATTATATATATTCACATATAGTCTTTATTGTAAAAATTTAGCATTTTTTAATAGAACAAATAAGAATTAAGTAGGTAAACATTTCTGATCCTACTTTAAAATTCAAGGAACAAACTGAGTAGAAAATCCAACTCTTCCCAACCATAGACCTAAACAACCAAAATTACTTGCTCCTGTCACCCCTGAGTGTTATGGAATTTCCCCCCCGTGACTTTGGGTCATGTCACAACAAAGATTGACCAAGTGAAAGACATAACCCTAACCTGTACACAAGAATTTTAATGAAATAACTACTTTAACAGAGAGGGAAGAAAGTTTCACACCTTGTATCGTTACGTTTGGTGTCGTTCCCCACTCTTGACCCTAGGACTACTCTTGACAGTTACTTGAGTTAGAATGCAAAAGAAGATAAAAAAAAGTGTTGCAAAAAGGTAGTTATAGAATAAAATCATACAAGTAACAAATAGATAGATTCAAATATGAAGAGTAATTAGACATACATAAACAAGTTGAATCAATACTACACAAGTATGGGGAAAAGATAACTCTTTATTAGCAATGATAAAAGAAGTGGTTACAAGTTGACTCTAACCGCTAGCACTTCCTCGAAGCCAACCACCTAATTTCCTCCAAAAGGTTTTTCAAGCATCACTCAACAATATTTCCCTTCCTTGGATGACCCAATAAGGATAGGAAGACACCTTATGGACATATAATGAAAATGGAGGAATGATCGAACAAGGGTTCTAGGTCACATGGATGCTACTCAGAGGATGAAGGGAATATGGAGACTTGCAATTTCTTCAACATAACTTTTCACCTAGGTTTTCCTCCTCATCCATGCCCCCAAAGGTGAATTTAAACCATCCTAATGAAGTTAAGGAGGTTAAATTTTGTTTGGTACGGGCTCGGGGAGGCTGAAAAACAAGCCGTGAAATCCCTGCCCAAAAAATGTGGAATTGTTTTGATTTTCACTTTTTTTAGGGCATCAACAAGTTGTACACTAGAAAGGCATGTATGTCCACATGTTGCACAAATGTGACATAAATATATAAGAAAAAGAACTATTTTTTAATTGAATTTGATGAGGGAACTCGGGATTTAAGCTTGCAAGTCAAGGACAAGGACTAATCCATCTCACAATTAAAATGGTGTGGAAAATTGTGGTATAAAAGATGCCCCCTAATGTGTGAGGTTAGAAGAGAAATAGATGGACAAAATACATTATAAATCTAAGAGGTGAGGATGAATTAAATTAGATCCAAATGAAGGTTCCTGAAAATATGATATAAGAACAAAGACTATCAGTAGAGATCAAGTAAGAGTATTCTCTTCCCAAGTTGTGCATACCCATGCTTAGGAGTGATGTAAGCATGGCCGCCAAATCAAGTACAATGCGGATACATGGCATATATATGGAAGTATGACTAATTTCCATGGTCACAAACAATACACAGTGGATCCATGTGGTATATATGAAGTAGAAAGCATGGCCATGAGTGTTACACATCAAAATCACTCAACTGGATAAGTGTCGCATATTCCTCTCAATTGTTGTAAGTGTCGCAACTTCCTTACAACTTTCGCAAGTGTCGCAAGTTGGTTACAAGTGTCGCAAACGTTGTTGAATCATACTACCATGATGAAGACACTAAGGAGGCACTTAAAACATCTTATGTACTTGGTTTGAAGACGGAGAACTGGTTCACTGGAGTCAAACATCTCTTAACACCTGAAAAGGGCTTCCAATCAAGAGTTTTGAGGGTGAACGCTCCCCTGAAATAGCCTTAAGAGCGTTGGCGCTCCTCTATAAGGCTTCAGGGAGCGTTATAACGCTTCCTTACCCCTATGTAGGAGCGCTGCCCACTTTTGAAGCGTTGGCGCTCCCCTTAAGCCTCTCTGGGAGCGTTCTAGTGCTCTGATGCCCCTTTTGAAGGAGTACTCCCTAATCTGGGTCAGTTGTTAGCCCGGTGAGGAGAATAAGGAAAGGATCTTTCAAGATTAGGAGGTAGTTGTACTCGAATTCTTGGTTTCATCAACAGATCCCTGATCTAAGGAGGAGGTTCCCAACCTGTTCTAAACATAACTCAAGAGGTTAATCTCCTCCCAATCTATATAAACAAGCTCTATGATGGTGGAAAGGGGGAAGAATTGCTAGCATGAAACCTATGATCTCATAGGAAACACACAGTCAGCCAAAGGAGAAGTGATCAGTGAAGTTGTTGTCAGCCAGGTTGTGGATCTTTTGAGCAAGGGTTGGACAAAGGGGACTTGACGAAGCTTTCGCATTCGCATCTACGATTGTAAGCACTGTTGTCGTTATTCTCATTAATATGACACGCTTGGCCTATTTATTTCTAGTTTGTGTCTGATGTTACATAAACTTATCATTAATTGATCGATCTATTTTCAAACTAATATCAATAGAGTAGGAAGTGATCGTATCTTTTTTTCTTGCAGAACTCAGCGAGGAGCAAAGGATTGGAGCGCAACTCGGAGCGTGCAGGGACAAACGTCGATTAAGAGGTACTTCTGTTATCCTTCCTTCTCATGTATTAGTTTAGATAGATTTGAAAGGAAGTCAGTGTCCATGTTAAGAATTTTTCTATCTAGGGTTAAGGTCAAGCCTTAGAGGCAATCTACCTGTCCGCAGGGAGATTTTCCTACAACAATGAGGAATACACAATGGATCCATGTGAAAGTAGATCATAGTCACAAATAGATACATAGTGGAGCTATGTATCAAAATAAAAAAAATAGAGGATATATGGGGCCAATGGTGTGAACAAAATGATCCTCTACAAGTACCAATGTCTATGGGGTGGCACAATATATGTTGGGTAGGAGCACAAAATATGTGATGCTCATACTTCACCTGAAGTCTTCAAAATATCCACCTTGGTACGACTCTACACTATGTGAATAGATGTGATAGTGTAGAACACGGTGAGACACCGTTTTATTATTGTTCAATGATTTATACTGTTAACAAATGTGGGACAACCCATTGATAGTTATAATAGATGTCTAGGTACCATGGTACAATATAACAAGTGTGAATAAATGAGTTGATATCGAACAAATGGTAGAATCTATCGAGAAAAGGACATTGATGTACTCTCACTGTTAATAACGAGGAAACCTACCACTGATGATTGCAAGTCCCATGGTAACAAATGTGACTCTAGATCCTTGTCCCAGAGAAAGATGTGTTGAATTTGATAGGAAGAGATCTTCTGGAAGGAAGTAATTAAGGAATCCTCCATCATCCAACACGAGGGGTAGAAGAAAGCCAAAGATTTGGAAGGACTCAAACAAATAGATTGTAAGGACCACACCAAGGTATGACTCTGGCATTAACTAGATGGAATAGCACATGGTAGAGATCCTCTAAATAGTATTTAATACTAAATACTACTGAAAAATATGATGAATCCACCAATGGGATCAAATGGAAACCAAGGTACCACATGAATCCCTATGTGTGATGATTGTTGTTGATTTCAAACACAAGGGAAACTGCTTAGTCAACGACTAGTGATGGTTTGTCATCTTTTGAGTGCAAGATCACCTATAAATGATGAATATAGGTATGGATTGATACTTAAGGTCACACTCTCATAGAAATGTGTCGGAGTCGATAAAAGTAGACCCACTAGAAAGAAGTTAATGGGGACCTTCTATACCAGCATGAGTAAGAGACATATATACTTGTGATAATGAGACAAAATTGAAGGACTCGAGAAGGCCGACTTGAAAAGTTAGAGACTTACTTTAGAATGGGCGACATAGGATAGAACTTCCCTTGAATACAAACATGAAATGTTAAGTGAATTAGGCAACATGACCATAAATTGGGATACATTAGTGATACAGGAGGCATCCACAAATGCTCCATATAGTTATAATAATAAACAAAAATGGTAGATTGTATTAAAAAATGAGCAAGAGGCTCCTAAAGCCATACTAAAACTAAAATATTGAAACACTCACTCACGATTATGCTTTTTTCAAGGGAGACAAGGCTGCTGCCAATTTTAAAAAGAGATAAATGGTTTCCCCGTCTTTGTTTTTGTCCTTCTCATGTCATTAAATCTTGAAAAGGAATAAAATAATTATATATTACAATGGAGGAAATGAGTGTTGTGGGAAATAAAACTAGTTCCAAATCCCAAGGAAAATACATATGCTCAATGTAAGGAAGCACGTGTAGGATAAGGACACTCAGGGAATTTTTCCTCTAGGGTTAAGGTGTCAAGTCGCAAAGGAATAAATTACAAGGTTGGAAATTGATAGGAATGCATAATCAATTGGTTCAACAAGAGAAAGTTGAGGCCGACATTAGGCCTAAAAGAAAAACCAGTTAATATGCAATGAAATTACAACTCAACAATGTTTGGAAGCCCTGGAAGGTGAATTAGCCAGAAAAATATTGAGATGAAGTCATTAGGAATCAATGTAAAGACATGGTGGGAATAAAGAGGGCTTCTGAGCCCACAAAGAAACTGCAGCATGGGTGTAAACAAATGGTAGTGAGCTACTAACTATGACACCCATGGAGAGGTAATCTCTACCATCCATGAGTGACACCTTAAGCAGTTGGAAAGGTATGGTGTCATTAATGAATGGGGTGGACCCTATCGCATATATGCAAATGATACAGATAAATGCATAGTGCAGGCAGGAGTTACACCTACTCAATATTCCAATAAGGAACACAATACATGTTTGAAGAATCCTAACAGTGCTAACATATGTAGCAACATACATTTGAGGGAGTCCCATAGGTAATGGACATCAAAAAAATGAGTGGAATAAATGTGGCTTCAATGAAAAGTAATGGTGGGACTAAATAGGAATCTTGAGCCTAAGAAAACTTGCAGCATGAGTGCCAGAATACAAAAGGGATTATACATTAGGGAACCCATGTAAGTTAGGCTCTACCATCAACGAAATGGAATTCGTAAGTAGATGGAATGGTTTTGTCGCTTGTTAATGGAATCGACCCTAGGTTAAGGTGGCAATGACATTTTTTAATGGAAATATTGAAGGCATAGGATACATACTCTAAATGCTAGTTACATGAAAACATCACCTTCCCAGATTCTTGAAAAAGACTCAGTCAATCAATTAAAGTACCAAAAGTGATGCAGGAGCATCGCTCCATGTCAGCAGCGTGCTAGCCAGCAAACACGTCCAACACACATTTAATGGAGAAAGGGAGAGGCGCAACACTCTCAATTTTGAAATTCAAAATTTCAATAAATGTTGTAAGGCTTTTAATGTCAGACCACAGCTTTGTACAGGCAGTGGTTGAGGTTTCCTTTAATGGTTGCCTGTAGCAAGCCCAGGATGTAGTCAGGACTGGGCATCCATTTATGTAATGTAGTCGTAGGAGCCGCTCTGTGATGGCGATAGCTGAGAGATGGTGAGGTTGAGGATAAGCTCGAGAGAGCCCTCTTTGTAATAAGAGAGTGATAGGCCAAAGAATGAGAGAGATAGGAGGATATACTAGAGAAGAGAGGTCTTGAGAGAGAGATGATACTTGTTACAGTCCAAACTTTGTAAACACCTTTTATAGGCATTTCTAAATTAATAGAAGAGCAGTTTTTCTTGCCATGAATTGTTTGAATGTGTTTGCATGTTTTTATGCATTTCGTGTTTTGAATGCATAACTGGTGAAGTATTTCATAAGTTTAATTTTCTTTCCATCTTGGAGTTTTCGAGTGAAAGGAGTGCACATAGTCTGCAAAGTGTGTGTTAACAGAGGTGAGACAACCTCAGGAAATCTCAAGAGGGATGGTGTTGAACCTTCATCAGCAGAAGTGAAAGGAGTGAACAAGAAGGAACTCTGTCTCAATTTTAGGGAAGACAGAACTAATGAAGGTTCTATAGAGCTTGGCCAAGAGGGCATCGAGCGAGTGGATAGAGTGCACTAGGGAACTCTATTTCGAGTTCTGAGAAAAGAGAAGTGTTGAAGAGAAGACACTCACAGGGTTGTTGAATACTTTGTAGGCTTTGCAAGGTGTGCATCGAGCAGGAGAATGCCAGGTGGGTGTAAGGAGTTTTCTTTTCAAGAAAACTTGTCAAATCTTAGTTATTAGAGATCCTCAAATGCAAAGTGTGCACATGAGTAAATCTCTGAGAGGACAAAGATCAGAAGGGACAAAATTTCTATAATGTAAACGAGACCCAAAGGAACTGGGATCGCAAAAGGAAGAGTCAAAGGTCGAGACCTTCGAGACTTAGAAAATATTCTAAGTCAAAAAGACAAGAAAGCTCAGGAGGAAGAGCACAAATATCATTGGATCAACACTGGGAAGAAATATCCATACTGTTGAATCTACATCCATGCAACAGAAGGAGAGCACACAAGGAGGAAAGATCTGAATCGTCAGATCTAGCGCCAATACCTGACAACCGTTGGATCAGGAAAAGGTACACGAGGTTTAAACCCTTGGATATCCACACATTCAGGAATCGGAGGTTGGAGGAGAAGAGGAGGTTGCACCCCATACTTTCAATCCCCGAGATCCCGAAATCGCGCCAGCAGTCAGATCTGGAGCGCAGTGGCCTGAGAGCCGTTGGATCAAGGATACGTGCATGGGGTTTAGTCCCTAGTAGGTGCAAAGGAAAAAGGATCTAGGCTGCCAAATCTAGCACCAAGGACCGATAGTCGTCGGATCCGAAAGAAGGTGCGAGGGGTTTAATCCCTGGGAAGACACACAGAAGGGTAGAATAGATGGTAGAAACTTCGAGGGAGAAGTGTCGATTTTTCGTGAGCCATCAGATCCAGAAAAGATGCGTGAGGTTTAAACCTTGTAACAACAGAAGGAAGAGGACTCGTCAAATCCCAAAAGCATCAGGACCATCCATTTTGGAGGACAAGTGGCAGAGATCTGGAAGCTACCGGGAGTTCGGTCACCGGGAGCTGGGAGGTGAAGACTCCATAGACATCCCGAAAAGAAGATAGTCAAGATTCAATCTTGGCCATTGACTAAGTGGAGTATCTGGACCGTTGATCAAGATCACTAAGATTTGGGTTTCAGGGTTTGATAAGTCAAGGAGGAGAACATTGTATCATGATTCCCCAAATCGTGAAACCTCGAAAGTATTCGAAGAAATAACACTAGGTCACAGGACCGGTCATATGAAAAGCGACTTAAGGGAGGAACTAAGAAGTCGTTAGACCCTTTTGGGTTTTGGCATTTTGAAAGACAGAGAATAGGAGAAACACTTGCATCACGATTCACCGAATCACAAAATACGGTAGCGCTTTGACGTTAAGTGTGTGGTCACAGAGTGGTGGTCACGTCGACAAAGGATAAGGGAGGATCCAGAGCCGTTAAGCCCTTTTCGACGTTTCGACGATCGAGATTTGGAGGGACAAGGAGTCAACCCCTCCACATCGCAAAACATGAAAAATTAGAGAGACGGTTGGATGTTAGCTGCTGGTCACGGGACAGTGGCCATATGAGTCAGGAGTGAAGGTAGGAGCTAGTGGGAGCTAGGCTCTATTTTGGGGTTCGACGATTCAAAGGACAAGGAGCCTGGGAGAGCTTGCATGCAGGAGTCCCAAAACCCTGAAATGCAAAAGGTGTGTTGTTTAAGCCTTGGGCCATAGCCCAAGGTCACCAGATAAAAAGGGGCTAGTTGGAAAGGAATCAACGCTAAGGTGTGTGTTGGTTCAGAACAGAAAAGTGCATCGAAAAGGGGGTGCACACGCAGATTTTCTCAAGACTTGTGTCAGAGGACAAAGGGACCTATGGATTCATTCAAAGGGTTTCAGCAGGAGCCCGAAGAGCCATTTCATCTCAGAATAAGATCGATCCAGAGATCACGAGGTCACAGAACCCTACTGAGGTAGGGGTACTGCATCAAGACATGTGGATTCGTTCAAAGGGTTCTAGTAAGAGACCGAAGAGCCATTTCAGCTCAGAAGAAGATTAATCTAGAGACCGAGAGGTCACAGAACCCTACTGAGGTAGGGGGATTGCATCAAATGGTATCAGAGCCACTTTCTGTCTATAGACTGCAAGCAGAGGGAGGCAGAGTAGATAAAGAAAATACTCTGATACACACCATCAAGTGGTATCAGAGCCAATAGATTTTCTGTTTGCATATCACAGACAAGAGGACGACTGTGAAGGGATACAGTCTGATACCATCAAGTCATATTAGAGAAGATTTTTTTCTGTAGATTTCAGACAAAAGAGAATGAGGAGACCGTTACTTTGTTCACAAACAAAGGAGAGATGGTGGGAGAAATTATGGTAACATCAAGTGGAATCAGGAGAAACAATTCATCTGTATATAGCAGGTGAAAGAAGAAGGGTGTTAAATCTCTATGGTGATTGTTGCAAGGTGTGCAACAAATGATAGACATCTAGGCGAGTTGTAGGAGGACATGGAGATGCTCTTAGACGTAGAGTTATCCATACGCTTGCTAGAAGGGAAGGTGAAATATGGAAATGGCTACTAAAGGCCATGAGCATGGTGGAAGAGGAGACCACCAGTAGATGAGTAAAGCAGAGATTGACAAAGAACTCTCTGAGATAAGGGCGAGAATGGAACAATTGACATTGAAGATGCAGCAGGAGGCAAAAGTACACTGGAGGTATGAATGGCCTTTGACCAAGAAATCCAAATGGCCTGTTCAAAAGTTGTTGGCCATGAAACAACAACGAGAGTTGAAGAAGTGGTTGAGGTATGCTGAAAACCTCAGTGACACAGAGTTGGTTCGCATCTGTGAGACAAAAGTTGGAGGAACCCTCAGTGATGAGGAAGAGGGATCAGTTTCAGATCTCATAAACTGCCAAGAGGGCAGGGATGAAATTTCAAATTGCCAGGTGGGAAATGGAAGGAGATCACTGGAGGATCTCATAGACTGTCAAGAGGACAGCAACGAAAATTCATATTTCCATGTGGGCAATGGTATGAGATTAGCAGAGGATCTCATAAACTTCCAGATGGGTAGAAGTGAACTTTCGAGTTGCTAGGTGGGAAATGGGAAGAGATCAGCAGAAGGTCTCGCATACTACCAAGGGTGAAGTGGTGAAAGTTCAGATTGAAAAGTGGGAAATGAGATGGGATCACTGGATCTCATAGACTGCCAAGTGGGCAGCAGAAAATTCCCAAATTGCTAGGTGGGCAGGGGAAAAGAAGTGAGACTATCTGAAAGTCTCAGGGACTTAGGAGTGAGTTCAGGTCAACAAGGAGTGCTGATAAGTGAAGATTCATGTGGTTTTGCAGACCATGTGAATGAATATGATGACAAGTTAAAAACTTGCACCATCCAGAAGGAGGATCAGAAGAGCATTCCGATGATTGGGGGAATTCGGGTATTCCTACCAGATAGCCCAATTGAGGTAAGAACATGTGTTGTGGATGCAACAACAGAAGGAGGACAGCCAACAAAGACTATCAAAGAAGAGGAAGAAGTGGAGCAGACACAAATGTTTTCCCAAGGAGAAGAAGAAGACCATTCAGTCGAGTTGCTCAAAATTTTCAGTCAGGAAGCTGAAACAGAAATTACTGCAACACTAGAGTTTACAACATAAGAGGAAGTATATAGCATGGATTTTTCTTATCTGTATGAAGAATTGGAAGCCCTAGAGAAGAGGGTGATGGTGCAAAGTTTGCACATTTGACAAGCCAAGCTGGAAGAAGTTGGAAGTAGGCCAGCAGGAGAAATGGCAGCAGCAAAACTGCCACAGGAAGAAGCTGAGCAGCAGTTTAATGAGGAGACTGCAGAGCTAGAGTCTACAGCAAAGTGGCCACTTAGTGCCACAAAGAGAGATAGAGATAGCAGGGGAGATCGAGCAGATATGTCGATTGAGAAGACAGAAGTGCGATAGAGAAGACTGCATACAAAGAGCCAACCATTGGAGCAGTTGGACAAGATAATTGAAGAAATTAGAAGCTTGATGTTGAGTTCAGCAACAAAGACTACCAGCAATGAGAATATGAGCATAAGGGAGCTTGTAAGAGTAGCAGCAATAGCAACAACAAAGCAGAGGAGAAGATGGACAACTCGAAGGGAAAGTTTGGGATCCAAGTGGATTTCAACACTAGAGAAGAGCAGATCATGATCAGGAGATCATGATTTTTCTAGATGAGGAGTATGATGCAGGAGCATCGCTCAATGTCAGTGGCATGCCAGCCAGCCAACACATCCAACATGCATTTAATGGAGAAAGGGAGAGACACAACGCTCTCAATTTTGAAATTCAAAATTTCAATAAATATTGTAAGGCTTTTAATGCCAGAGCATGCCTTTGTAGAGGTAGTGATTGAGGTTTCCTTTAATGGTTTCCTACAGCAAGCCTAGGACGTAGTCAAGACTGGGCATCCATTTATGTAATGTAGTCGTAGGATCTTCTCTGTGATGGAAATATCTCAGAGACGGTGATGTTGAGGATAAGATCGAGAGATCCCTCTTTGTAATAAGAGAGTAATAGGCTAGAGAAGGAGAGAGATAGGAGGAGAGACCAGAGTAGAGAGGTCTTGAGAGAGAGATGAGACTTGTTACAGTCCAGCCTTTGTAGACATCTTGTATAGGCATTTCTGAATTAATAGAAGAGCAGTTTTTCCTACCATGAATTCTTTGTATGTGTTTGCATGTTTTTATGCATTTTGTGTTTTGAATGCATAACTGGTGAAGTATTTGATAATTTTCAATTTCTTCCCATCTTGGAGTTTTCGAGTGCAAGGAGTGCACATAGTCTGCAAGGTGTGCATTGACAGAGGTGAGAAAACCTCAGGAAATCTCAAGAGCGATAACGTTGAACCTTCATCAGTAGAGGTGCAAGGAGTGCATAGGAAGGAACTCTGTCTCGAGTTCAGGGAAGACAAAACTATTGAAAGTTCTGTAGAGATATGCCAAGAGGGCATCGATCGAGTGCATGGAGTGCACTAGGGAACTCTATTTTGAGTTTTGAGAAAAGAGAAGTGTCAAAGAGAAGAAACTCACAGGGCTGTTGAATACTCTGTAGGCTTTGCAAGGTGTGCATCGAGCAGGAGAATGCCAGGTGGGCGTAAGGAGTTTTATTTTCAAGAAAACTTCTCGAATCTAAGTTATTTGAGATCCTCGAACGCAAGGTGTGCACAGGAGTAAATATTCAAGAGGACAAAGCTCACAAGGGAGAAGGTTTCTATAACGCAGACGAGACCCAAACAAATCGGGCTCACAAGAGGAAGAGTCAAAGGTCGAGACCTTCGAGACTTAGAAAATATTCTAAGTCAAAAATCCAAGAAAGCTCGGGAGGAAGAGCATAGCTAGCATTGGATCAACACTAGGAAGAAAGATCCAGACCATTGATTCGACGTCCAAGTAGCAGGAGGAGAGCATGTAAGGAGGAAAGATATTAACTATCATATCTAGTGCCAATACTCGACAACTATTGGATCAGGAAAAGGCGCATGGGGTTTAAACTCTTAGATATCCATACATTCAGGAATCGAAGGTTGGAGGAGGAAAGGAGGTTGCACCCCATACTTGCAATCACCAAGATCGAAAAATCGTGCTAGCCGTCAGATCTCGAGTGCAGTGGCCTGAGAGCCGCTGGATCAAGGATACGTGCACGGGGTTTAGTCCCTGGGAGGTGCATAGGAAAAAGGACCTAGGCCGTTAGATCTAGCACCAAGGACCGATAGCCATCGGATCTGAAAGAAGGGGTGAGGGGTTTAATCCCTGGGAAGCCGCATAGAAGGGTAGAATGGACAACATAAAATTTGAGGGAGAAGTGTCGATTTTTCATGAGTCGTCGGATATAGAAAAGTTGCACGAGGTTTAAACCTCGCAACAGAAGAAGGAAGAGGACTCGTCAAGTCCCGAACGCATCAGGACCATCCATTTTGGAGGAGAGGTGGTAGAGATATGGGATCCATTGGGAGTTTGGTCAATGGGAGTTGGGAGGTGAAGACTCCTCAGATATCCTGAAAAGAAGATAGTCAGGATTCAATCTTTGTCATTGACTAAGCGGAGGATATGGACCGTTGATCAAGATCATTGAGATTCGGGTTTCTAGATTTGAGGAGAACACTGTATTGTGATTCCCTGAATCTCAAAACCTCGAAAGCATTCAGAGGAATAGCACTAGGTCATAGGATCGGTCGTATGAAAAACGACTTAAGGGAGGAGCTAAGGAGCCGTTAGACCCTTTTGGGTTTTGAAATTTTGAAAGACATAGAACAGGAGGAATGCTTGCATTGCGATTCCATGAATCATGAAAGCCAGTAGTGCTTTGATGTTAAGCACATGGTCACAGAGTGGTGGTCACGTGGACGAAGGCTAAGGGAGGATCCAGAGCCATTAAGCCCTTTTCGGTGTTTCAGCGACCAGGAGTTGGAGGGACAAGGAGTCAACCCCTCCACATTGAAAAACACAAAAATCGGAGAGCCGGTTTGATGTTAGTCGTTGGTCATGGGATAGTGGTCATATGAGTCAGGAGTGAAGGTAGGATCTAGTGGGATCTATGCTCTATTTCGAGGTTTGATGATTCGAAGGACAAGGATCCTGGGAGAGATCGCATGCAGGAGTCTCGAAACCCCAAAACATGAAACGTGTGTTGTTTAAGCCTTGGTGTTGGTTGTGGAGCCTGATTATCTTCCTGATTCAGAGGTCCTTACTTTCAGCCGTGTTTATACCCCATGAAGTATTTACACCCCAGAAGTATGTACACTCTTCCACGCGAGGGAGTGT
>JZKD02S0362679.1:65742-90550 GCA_000966675.3 Picea glauca | reverse complement strand
CTAACGGTAGAGATTATGTTAGGGTTTTTTGCCCTAGAAGGAAACCCTCTTTTATGAGGGAAATGTATTGCGGCTATGTATGAGGGTGAATATTGTATTCTGAGAGAGGAGACTGAGAGAGAAAGAAGAGGAAGTTACAACAGGTTTTTGCTGTAGGTTGTATCCCTTCATTTGCTGGATAATAATAAAGGAAGGACCTGGCAATTTCTCTGGTGGATGTAGCCCACACTGGGTGAACCACGTAAAACTGTGTCTCTCTTGTATTGTGTGTCTTCTGTGTTTTTTGTTTCTGCATTTGTTTTATTTTATTGCTCCACAGTCCTGTTTTTCTAACACTTGGGTCATAGCCGAGGTCACCAGATAAGAAGGGGCTAGTTGGAAAGGAATCAAGGTCGAGGTGTCTATTGGTTCAAAACAGAGAAGAGCGTTGAAAAGAGGGCACACACTCAGATTTTCTCAAGAACTCTGTCAGAGGACAAAGGGACTTATGGATTCATTCAAAGGGTTCCAACAGGAGCCCGAAGAGCCATTTCGGCTTAGAAAAAGATCGATCAAGAGACCGGGAGGTCGCAAAACCCTTTTGATGTAGGGGGACTACATCAAGACTTGTGGATTCATTCAAAGGGTTTCAGCAGGATAACGAAGAGCCATTTCAGCTCAGAAGAAGATCGATCTAGAGACCAGGAGGTCGCAGAACCCTGCTGAGGTAGGGGGATTGCATCAAGTGGTATCAGAGCCACTTTCTGTCTGTAGACTGTAGGAAGAGGGAGGCAGAGTAGATAAAGAAAATACTCTGATACACACCATCAAGTGGTATCAGAGCCAACATATTTTCTATTTGCATATCACAGACAAGAGGAGGATTGTGAAGGGATACATTCTGATACCATCAAGTGGTATCAAAGAAAATTTTTGTCTGTAGATTTCAGACAAAAGAGAAAGAGGAGACCGTTACTTTGTTCACAGACAAAGGAGAGACGGTGGGAGAAATTCTGGTAACATCAAGTGGAATCAGCAGCAGAGATTCATCTGTATACAACAGGTGAAAGAAGCAGGGTGTTAAAGTTCTATGGTGATTGTTGCAAGGTGTGCAACAAATGATAGACAACCAGGCGATCTGTAGGAGGAAATGGAGATGCTCTCAGACATAGAGTGATCCATACGCTTGCCAAGATGGTAGGTGAAAGATGGAAATGGATACTAAAGGCCATGAGCGTGGTGGAAGAGGAGACCACCAACAGATGAGTAAATTATAGATTGACAAAGAACTCTCTGAGATAAGGGAGAGAATGGAACAACTGACATTGAAGATGTAGCAGGAGGCAAAAGTACACTGGAGGTATGAATGGCCTCTGAACAAGAAATCCAAATGGCCTGTTCAAAAGTTGTTGGCTAGGAAACAACAACAAGAGTTGAAGAAGTGGTTGAGGTATGTTGAAAACCTCATTGACACAGAGCTGGTTCGCATCTGTGAGCCAGAAATTGGAGGAACCCTCAGTGATGAGGAAGAGGGATCTGTTTCAGATCTCATAAACTACCAGGAGGGTAGGGATGAACTTTTGAATTGCTAGGTGGGAAATGGAATGAGATCACTGGACGATCTCATATACTGTCAAGAGGACAACAATGAAAATTCATCTTTCCAGGTGGGCAATGGTATGAGATTAGCAGAGGATCTCATAAACTGCTAGGTGGGCAGAAGTGAACTTTCGATTTGCCAGATGGGCAATGGGAAGAGATCAGCAGAAGGTCTCACATACTACCAAGGGGGAAGTGGTGAAAGTTCAGATTTCCAAGTGGGAAATGAGATGGGATCGATGGATCTCATAAACTACCAAGTGGGCAACACAAAATTCCCAAATTGCTAGGTGGGCAGGGGAAAAGAAGTGAGACTGTGTTAAAGTTTCAGGGACTCAGGAGTGAGTTCAAGTCAGCAAGGAGTGCTGAAAAGTGAAGATTCATGTGGTTTTGCAGACCATGTGAATGAATATGATGACAAGTTAAAAAATTTCACCATCTAGAAGGAGGATCAGAAGAGCACTCTGATGATTGAGGGAATTCCGGTATTCCTACTAGATATCCCAATTGAGGCAAGAACATGTGTTGTGGATGAAACAATATAAGGAGGACAGCCAACATAGATTGTCAAAGAAGAGGAAGAAGTGGAGTAGACACTGATGTTTTCCCAAGGAGAAGAAGAAGAGCATTCAACCGAGTTTCTCAAAATTTTCATCCAGGAAATTGAAACAGAAATTACTGCAACACTGGAGTCTACAACAGAAGAGGAAGCAGACAACATGGATTTTGATGATCTGTATGAAGAATTGGAATCCCTAGGGAAGAGGGTGATGGTGCAAAGTTTTCACATCTGACAAGCCAAGATGGAAGAAGTTGGAAGTATGCCAGCAAGAGAAATGGCAGCAGCAGAACTGCCAGAGGAAGAAGCTGAGAAGCAGTTCAGTGAGCAGACTGTAAAGCTGGATTTTGTAGCAGAGTAGCCACTTAGTGCCACAAAGAGAGATAGAGATAGCAAGGGATATCAAGCAGATCTTCCCATTGAGAAGACAAAAGTGCAGCATAGAAGACTGTATAGAAAGAACCAGCCACTGGAGCAGCTGGACGAGGTAATTGAAGAAATCAGAAGGATGATGTTGAGCTCAGCAGCAGCGACTGCTAGCAATGATAAGCTGAGAAGATGGGAGCCTTCAAGAGAAACAGGGAAGCAACAACAACAACAACGAAGCATAGGAGCAAATGGACAACTCCAAGGGAAAGTTTGGGATCCAGGTGGATTTCAACACTGGAGAAGAGGAGCTCATGATCATGAGATCGTGATTTTTCCAGCTGAGGAGTATGATGCAGGAGCATCGCTCCATGTTAGCAGTGTGATAGCCATCCAGCACATCCAACATGCATTTAATGGAGAAAGGGAGAGGCACAACCCTCTCAATTTCGAAATTTGAAATTTCAATAAATGTTGTAAGGATTTTAATTCTAGACCACACCTTTGTACAGGTAGTGGTTGAGGTTTCCTTTAATGGTTTCCTGCAGCAAGACCAGGACGTAGTCAGGACTGGACATCCATTTATGTAATGTAGCCATAGGAGCTTCTCTGTGATGGCGATAGCTCAGAGACGATGAGGTTGAGGATAAGCTCGAGAGAGCCCTCTTTCTAATAAGAGAGTGATAGGCAAGAGAAGGAGAGAGATAGGAGGAGAGACCAGAGAAGAGAGGTCTCGAGAGAGAGATGAGACTTGTTACAATCTAGCCTTTGTAAACACCTTGTGTAGGCATTTATGAATCAATAGAAGAGCAGTTTTTCCTGCCATGAATTGTCTGTATTTGTTTTCATGTTTTTATGCATTTCATGTTTTGAATGCATAATTGGTGAAGTATTTCATAAGTTTCAATTTCTTCCCGTCTTGGATTTTCTGAGTGCAAGGAGTGCACATAGTTTGCAAGGTGTGCGTTGACAGAGGTGAGACAACCTCAGGAAATATTAAGAGGGATAGCGTTGAACCTTCATCAGCATAGGTGCAAGGAGTGCATAGGAAGGAACTCCATCTCGAGTTCAGGGAAGATGGAACTACTGAAGGTTTTGTAGAGATCTTCCAAGAGGGCATCGAGCGAGTGCATAGAGTGAACTAGGGAACTCTATTTTGAGTTCTGAGAAAATAGAAGTGTCGAAGAGAAGACACTCACAGGGTTGTTGAATACTCTGTAGGCTCTGTAAGGTGTGCATCAAGTAAGAGAACGCTAGGTGGGCGTAAGGAGTTTTCTTTTCAATAAAACTTCTTGAATCTGAGTTATTTGAGATCCTTGAATGCAAAGTGTGCACAGGAGTAAATCTCTGAGAGGATGAAGCTCAAAAGGGACAGCATTTCTATAACATAGATGAGACCCAAAGGAACCAGCCTCGCAAGAGGAAGAGTCGAAGGTCGAGACCTTGGAGACTTAGAAAATATTCTAAGTGAAAAAGCCAAGAAAGCTCAAGAGGAAGAGAACAACTTTCTTTGCATCAACGCTAGGGAGAAAGATCCGGACCATTGAATCACATCCAGGCAGCAGGAGGAGAGCACGCAAGGAGGACAGATCTGAACTGTCAGATCTAGCGCCAATAACTAACAATTGTTGGATTAGGCGAAGGCGCACAGGGTTTAAACCCTTGGATATCCACACATTCAGGAATTGGAGGTTGGAGGAATGGAGGAGGCTGCACCCCATACTTGCAATCATCGAGATCATGAAATCGCGCCAGCCATTGGATCTGGAGCGTAATGGCCTGAGAGACACTGGATCAAGGATATGTGCATGGGGTTTAGTCCCTAGGAGGTGCATAGGAAAAAGGATCTGGGTCATCAGATCTAGGACCAAGGACCGATAGCTGTCAGATCCAGAAGAAGGTGTGAGGGGTTTAATCCCTAGGAAGCCGCACATAAGGGTAGAATGGATAGCAGAAACTTTGAGGGAGAAGTGTCGATTTTTCATGAGCCGTAGGATCCAGAAAAGGTGCATAAGGTTTAAATTTCATAACAGTAGAAGGAAGAGGACTCGTCAAGTCTCAAAAGCATCAGGACCATTGATTTTGGAGGATAGGTGGTAGAGATCTATAAGCTACTTGGAGTTTTGTCAACGGGAGTTAGGAGGTGAAGACTCTGTAGACATCCCGAAAAGAAGATAGTCGGGATTCAATCTTGGTCATTGACTAAGCGGAGGATCTGGACCATTGATCAAGATCACTGAGATTTGGGTTTCAAGATTTGATAAGGCAAAAAGGAGAACACTGTATCAAGATTCCCTGAATAATGAAACCCCGAAAGGATTTGGAGGAATAGCACTAGGTCACGGGACCTGTCATATGAAAAGCGACTTAAGGGGGGAGCTAAGGAGTCGTTAGACCCTTTCAGGTTTCAGAATTTCGAAAGATAGAGAATAGGAGGAACGCTTTCATCACGATTCCCCGAATCATGAAAGCCGGTAGCTCTTTGACGTTAAGTGCATGGTCACAGAGTGGTGGTCACGTGGACGAAGGCTAAGGGAGGATCCAGAGCCATCAATCCCTTTTCGGTGTTTCAGTGACCGGGATTTGGAGGGACAAGGATTCAACCCCTCCACATCATGAAAAACAAAAATCGAAGAGCCGGTTGGATGTTATCCGTTGTTCATGGGACAATGGTCATATGAGTCAGGAGTGAAGGTCAGAGCTAGTGGGAGCTAGGCTCTATTTCGGGGTTCGGTGATTCGAAGGACAAGGATCCTAGGAGAGCTCACATGCAGGAGTCCTGAAACCCCGAAACATGAAAGGTGTGTTGTTTAATCCTTGGGTCATAGCCCGAGGTCACTAGATAAGAAGGGGCTAGTTGGAAAGGAATCAACGTCGAGGTGTGTGTTGGTTCAGAACAGAAAAGAGTGCCAAAAAGGGGGCGTGTGCGCAGATTTTCTCAAGACCTGTGCCAGAGGACAAAGGGACCTGTGGATTCATTCAAAGGGTTCTAGCAGGAGCCTGAAGAGCCATTTTGGCTAAGAAGAAGATCAATCTAGAGATCGGGAGGTCGTAGAACCCTGCTGAGGTAGGGGGACTACATCAAGACCTATGGATTCGTTCAAAGGGTTCCAGCAGGAGCCCAAAGAGCCATTTCGGCTCAGAAGAAGATCAATCCAGAGACCGGGAGGTCGTAGAACCCTACTGAGGTAGGGGGACTTCATCAAAAAGTTCCCAAAATATAGATATATAACCTACAATGGCAACCAAAACACTACAATAAAGCTTGGCATTAGTTAAATTTATAGAAAAATGAGAAACTATGGAAATAGGTTTCTAAAAATTTATATAAGTAAGACTATTTTACCATTTTACCATATCATTTGAACCAAAATTACCCAAATTTGGAAAAATCCTTCCAACTTCACTTGGATATTGCGAGAGCTCAGGGAAACCAAATTACGAACCGTATGGACCAAGTCCTCAATCCATTGCTTTCATTTCCATCCATTTAATTTTAATTTTTTATGAGAAATTGAGGGATACCCCTCCTTTTCTCCTCATGACTATGTGCATTCGCAACTTGAATCAAAGTGGCCCACAAATATCCTCTATTGGTAGAGACACCAGTCGCGGATATCCATGCTTGTCATAACAAGGACCCACGGATGCCCTGAATAAACTTGATAAATCAAAAATTAATTTTCTTCTTTTGGATTCTTGAGCAAGATGTTTGTTCATTGGAGGGAATGCAAGCATGAAGAAGTTGATCGTGTATTATTTGAGTATGATGATGCCAAAGAATATCTTCAACAATGTGAAATGCATAATTTCTTCCAAATTGGTGGAAGATGAGCTCAAAAGAGATTGTTAAATCTCCTCATTGATTATTGGCATTAGGACGCAAAGTCATTCATGCTCGGTGGGTAGTCATTGACCATCACAATCAAAGCAATCTACTTCATCACTGATTTATCTCGTAGAGGTGAATTTCCTAACTTCACAACCTGTGGGGGAGGTGGTGGGACAATTAACAACTACATAAATGAATATTGTGACGATGACATAGATAAAATGGGCTCCCAAGTGCCTATCAAGCATATCACCAACTTGAGTCTAAAGGTGATATTATATACTATAGTGAGCATTGTGGGATCCAACTCCTTTCACTTGGCTTCTTGGGTACAAATGCAGCATGGGGTTGGGTGATTATGACCCACAATGTTTGATTGGAGAATTGTGATGCTTTCTTGCATCAAAACTCAACTCACTGATTGTAAGTTGTGAGAGAATAAGAATTTTGGGTTTGGAAGAATTCTTTGTACATTCTTTTTCAAGAGGGTGCCAATAATGATCCCAAAATCTCATGTTAAAGGACATCTATGACCATGTCCCTCTATGGTACGATGGATTTAATTGTTGGCCCATCTAGGAGGGGGAAAATTATCTAATCCTTATGATGATGACTTCTTTGCTTGGTGGGGATGTCAAGTACCCTTTATCGAGGATTATCTGTATACCATAATTGACTTATCTCGATATCTTGACATCATCATTCCTCCTACTAACGATCTTCGAGGCATAGGTAACCTTAATTTTGTTTTAGATTGTATATTATATATACACAATAAATAAAGATAAACATGTCTTTTTGGTGAGATCTATAATATTAACACGTGGTTTTCAAACATGCAGATAAAGCACCAATGAGACCAGTCGACATTCCACGACATATCTATTGAGGGAGAGATGAATCAAGGCCTAGTGATTATACGATGGGGACCTTACAGAGCGTGGGAAGAAACCTAGAGGCACTGACATGCTCCACACTGATGGCCACTATAGACGACCTTCCAATGGGGGTGCAACATCATGTTGTAGGAGTAACCCGTACATAGGTCTGTTTATTCTGACGTTTGGATAATGTTGTGATTTGCTATGATAGAGTTCATCGGCCTTAGGCCTAGACTATTATGTTCTAAGATCATTATTTTGTACTTATAGAAATTCAAGGCTAGTAGCCAAAATTTTGAACTATGGACCTCTTTTGGACATATGGACCTCTTTACCTGTCATTCTTACCCTTCTGCAGAACCGTACGACCCTCCTAGGGTTTCCAGAAAATATGTATGACCCTCTTCTTTTGGGTGTTTCATCCCATTAAAACTTGGACGTTGGTGATATTCTTGTCATATAAGAGTAAGGCATCTTCCAGTGCATCTCCAGAAGCTCTTAAAATGAAATTCTGAGAAATTTTTTATTTTTGGACGTAGGGTTTCTAGGGTGCCGAAATTTCGTGCAAAATATTAATTCTGGATTTCTGAAGAAACATTTTTTCTGAATCAGCAATAATTTTCATGTTACTATCAAATTGATTGTTGGAATTCATAAGTCCAATATAATATAAGATTTCTAATTTAACCTAATCATTAGGTTTTCAAAATCTAGTTGGCGAGAATTTGAAGAAACAAATCAAATGAAGAACAAAACTTTGGTAGAAGATAGGCTTGATGGAGCAAGCAACTTCATCCCCTGGAAATCAAATCCTATAGTCACTCTTGAAGAATATGATCTCTTGGATGTGACAAATAAAGTTCTACCAAACACTGCAATAGATATAGAGAAGAGGATAAGAAAGGAAGAAGATGTCAAAGCAAGAAACAAAATCATCTACTCAGTAAGAGATCACCTCTTGCCTCATATTTCCAATCTGAAGACATCCTATGACATGTATGAAGTCTTAAAAGGAATGTTTGAAAGTGACAACACCCTCAGATATCTTACCTTAAAGAGCCAACTTCAAAGTACCAAGATGACAAAGGGTGACTCAGTTGCACTCGTATTTATGAAGTTATTAGAGATTAAAGAACAAATAGAGACCATTGGGGAAATAATGTCAGATAGAGAAATTGTCTTAACCAGTCTCCACAATATTCCAAAATCATGGGATCCTTTCATTCAAAGTATCAATGGAAGAGAAGCTACACCAACCTTTAATATACCATGGACATATTGCACTCAAGAAGAACTTAGACTTAGAAACATAGGAGTGGAAGATTCTTTAGAAGAAAATCATGCCCTTGCACTTCATACAAAGAAGGGAGGAAGATTCAAAAGAAATTTCAAGAAAAATTTTAAAGGTGAAAAGCCTCCATCCAATCCAGGTTATCAAAGAAGAGATGCTTCAGAAATTCAGTGCTTCAGATGTGACAAGTATGGACACATTGCAAGAAATTGTCCAAACAGGAAGAAGGGAAGACAATATGCTTCCACTACTAACATTGATCTATATCCACCTCAAGAGAGTGAATATAAGAGAGAGGAGAAGTACTTTCTCTAAAAGGACATGACTACAAACTAGGTAAATCTTTTGATCTATAATTTTATAATTGATTGCATTTTTTCAATAAATGAAGGACATTGTTCCTAGTACAAGAGCTCTCAAATAATTGGACCATTATCCCTGGTCCGAAAGTCCAAACCATATTTAAGTTGTTTATTATACAAGAACAAGAATAAATGTTGTTCTTAAACAAGATATACTCCTTCAAAAATTTAGATAATCACAAATAAAGATTGACAGTGAAACAAATACCTTCTCCCCCTTCAACAGTTCATAGGGGGACATACCTTACTCAAGGTGATCCAGTTGTTTCAGCTGATACAATAAGAGATATTGCATTAAGGCCTAAAAGGCCCACCTATACCCACTCTACAAGAGGTAGAGAAACATACAATCCTCTCAAGGTACATTTCGAGAAAGAAAAAGATATTTTCGAACTATCCTTCAGTCATGAGACACTTCATTAATGATAAGACTTCTTGTCTTAGAGAAGCAATGAGAGAAATAGGTATGGAAAGATTACATAAAAGAAGAATACCATAATATCTTAAAGAATGATGCATAAGATATTATTCAGGGAATAGAAAGGGAAGTCTATGATAACTTCTAAGCTTATCTATATGATCAAGCATGCAACTGATGAAAGTGTCAAGAAATACAAGAAAAAATATATAGCCAGAGGTTTCTCACAAAACAAAAGGAGTTTTCTATAATAAGACACTTGGTCCAATAAAGTTGATACACTTCCATCCGTACTATCATCCATGAGTTGGAAACTATATCAGATAGATAGATTCTTGTTGATTTTGCATTTCAACAAGAGTGTTACTGATCCAAACCTATCTCATTACAGTAAGGTAACAAGAGCCTTATTTTGATGACTTATTTAGAAATCTTTATTGTTGGATAGAAGTAATCCCTGACTTCTAAAACTCAAGATGAAAAATATAAGTATGATGCACAAACTTCTTGGGACAAGAAGTATGACAGAAAATCGATGAGATTTTCCTGAGTCAAGGAAAATATACATTGGGAATATAAAAGAAGTTTAGTATGACAGAATGCAAATCCATCGTGAGGGATCAAAAGAAGAGGACTGAAGAAAATCCAGACGAGACTAGTCCACTGTTGTTATAACCCTAATTTTCACAAGACATGCTTACTTGGCATGAGGCCATCTCAGATTCCTTCTTTTCCAAAACACTGTTGAACAACTCTTCTTAAAAACACCTTTTATAAAGGCCCACGTGCACTTCTCCATTACTGCATGTGTGTACATGCTAGATGACCCAAAACAACCCTTCTGTACCTACAAAAGCACGAAAAAAGGAAAGTTGTTGATGGAACACACAACTTTGGGTGAGTTAACTAAAACTTTCAGCCATGCATGGCCGAGGGTTCGACCAAATACCTAGCTTATTCTAGCCTATAAAAGAAGGGTTAGGAGTCCCATTTGGAGGAGGAGAATCATAGTAAAGAAACTATACCCGATTGCGCATTCCCTTTGTCCCAACCCTTTAGCCATCCTTGTCCAAATATAAATATAGAGCAAAGAAGTTGGAGGACAGTTGAAGAGGAGCCCAGGACCAGGTTCATGGAGCAGTGGTTGGCTTCATCATTGTAAGTTGATTTGTTGAAGTTAATAATAAAGAAGTACTTTTCCTGTCCCACCATATGAGGTTTTCATGGTTTATTGCATACATATTGATTGAATCTCTAACCCATTAATCTATATATCAAATGCATGTGGAGTACTTTGTTTGTTTTATGTGAATGCAGGTTAGCCTTGGGAGGAGAGTTGCAGTCAAAGATAGATCAAGCATGAAGAAGGATCGATATCAAACGCCCAAAATAAGGTATGCTCACTTGATCTTTTTGACTATGTATTTGCTTGAGAATAATGGGGATTAGGTCTGGGACGACGGTAGAAAGTAGGAATCTTTAGGTCTTTTCTTCATGCATAATAAAACCCTAAGTGCTAGTCCGTAGAGGCATTTCCCACTCACAACAAAATTGGCGACCATACTGGGGATCTCTAGGGTTTCTGGGAATGTTTTTTCTTGGGTATTTTTAAGAACTGGTTTCATTTCTTTTTTTTAAAGTTTCTGCAAAAGTCTGAGCTAACAGAGATTCTGGTCTTCCATTCCAGTTATCTCTGTTTTTTGCTTGACTGCATTTTTTTTCGAGACCCACAGAGGTACATAGGGCCTGTATAAGGTTTTCACACGTGTACCCATTCCCTACTTCCCACAGCTCGCGTGTACACACTAGCTGAGGAGGTGTCAGCCGCATGTATGATCGCAACAAATTTGTTTTAGGGAGACAGTCATCCTCTCCCCTGTCAAAAGTAATCTTTCTCAGGGGTTTTCTAGAACTCATTCTAGTCTCCGTTTTTTGCAGTTTTGTAGCTTAAGTTTCACCTCAGATTGGTTTTGTTCTATGAAATTTTCCTTCAATTGTTTTCTTTTTCTGTTAAAGTAAGTTTCTGAGTCTTCAAGAGATTCTGGTTCTCAATACCAGTAGTCTTTTCCAGTGCTTGATTGCTTTTCGTTTCATTTTTTGAAGAGTTGCAGAGGTACACGTGGCCTGTATAACGCTAGCATGCATGTACACACGCCCTAAATTTACACAACTCGCGTTCACATGCTTGCTTTTGAACTGTCAACAACGTGCCAGTAGAGAAAATTTTTGTTTAGGGTAAGGTAGACATCCTTTCCTTTGTCAAGAGTTATACCTCTTAGGTTCTTGGGTCTCTGTCATAGCAGTCAGTAACTTGGGTTTGATCACAACAATAGCGTTCTTTTTCATTAAAAGATTTCTTCTATTTCTTAGCTTTTTTAACTCATTTTTAGCTTGAAATTTTAAGAAAAATGAGATGCATTTTGAAAAAAAATTCCCCCTCATGGCCAGGGGGGGCCATGAATCGTGCATTCATCAGTTTCTTTTAGAATATTTTGTTATTTTTGTTTTGATTGGAAGAAAATATAAAAAAAAATAGTTTGTTAGATCTCTTTCTTTCCTGGCATTTTCTTTGCATTGTTATTTGAAAAAGAAAAGAAAATAGCATAGTGTTGTGTTTTCTTCTCATCTTAAAAGCATTTCAAAAAAAAAAAATCCAAAAAAAAAATATAATCATTCTTTGCCAGTGTTCATGTAAGTTTCATCATTTTTTTGCAAGAGTCTTAACACCATCAGTTGCACTACCGTAACCTCTTGAGTAAATCAAGCCAGTAAAAAGAATGCTAATTAAAATCAACTAGACTTTATGTTTTATAGGGTTCATCAACGAGTCTAGGCTAGAGCCTTGATTTAGGTTGGAGAGGAAACTCTTCAAGGCTGCAAAACATACATAGGATTCTGTGATAGGGAGTATCAAAGTCAAGTATCGTGAAATTTATCCGGGATCCCCATATAAAACAGGGGCTAAACACAAGGTCATGTTTGGAAAGGTAGCGAAGATAACCCCTCCAAAGCTAGACCAATCGTAGTGGAGAACACATATAGAGGGCTTGTCTTGGGATTCCATCGATTGAATTTGCCACAGAGATTCTTGGGTATCAAATCCATTCGAGGTCCTTATTTGTCTTCCATACCACTTTCCTTCGATACCCTTGACAGGTTTCGGGCTTAATACCCTGCTCATTATGGTCTACCCAACTTTCGACTGTACCTGCCTGGTGATTGTTCACATGCTGGCAACCTAGTTGCCTATTTTTTTTAGAGACATACACAGGTGACTACGGGGGTATACTGCGGTACCTAAGATAGACATCAGGCCACTCTTTGCAGAGTATACCTAGAGGGTGCTTCTGTGTTCGAGTTTCATTTGCACCAGTAAGTTGCTCTAGTGTTGGTTGTTGTAACGGTTCTTCCAACTAGTTAGTCGTTTGCTTGATTTGCCTTTAGGAACTTTTAGTGTGTGCTCTGTGCTCCCTATTTTTCCATAGTGAGTTAGTCAGTCATGGCTTTGGGTCTCTAGCCTAGGGTGGTAGACCGCCCACTCCACCAGTCGTGAGGAACTTTTGATCTTCCACTTAGAAACATGGAACCGCCTCTTTATAGGCGTTGTTTTGATACCACTGGTTTGCCAGAGTTAGTGTGTGAGACTTTTATGGACTTGAACAATCCTAAAAAGAAAGAACATATGCATAATATCTTCATGGCTAAAGTTCCCAGCGATACCAACCAAGTATCCCCTTCACAAGGGGATTCTTTTTCTTTTCCCTTCTTCGGAAACGTTGGTGTCCCTTTGATGGCCACTTTGTACATTCCTGAGTTGAATGTGGGATTACCGGTTTGGTTGGGTACCATTCCAAATGCCCTGAATTCTCTTGACGCTTATCAGTTAAGCACCTTAAGTCATGGGCACCCTGTTAATGTTTCTTCTTTAGCAAAGTCTTCTCCTCCTCCTTCTCCCACCTTTGGTAAAATTATAGTTACTAGTAACTGGAAGTCTAAACGAAATAGAAAGAGGAAGAATAGGAAGAAGAAATCACCAACCTCTGCGAGTCATGTTGGAGATAGGTCGAAAACCTCTACAAGTCACGTTGAAGACCAACACCCATCCTCTGCAAGTTATGTTGGGGGCACACACTCACCCTCTGCAAGTCATGCCGGGGGAAAAAGTCTAGTCATTGCTAGTCATACTGGTAATAGGTCTGTAGCCTCTGCAAATCATGTTATCAACCCATCACTAGCCTCTGCAAGTCATGTTGGAGATGTACAACCAACCACTGCTAGTCATGCTGGGGGCATTAATTCTATTGAGAAACCTAGATGGATAGGACCTAAGCCTAAGTTCCCTTGTAATCTTTGCAAGGGAGATCACCTTACTCATTTGTGCCCTGGCATTCCAAAGGTACAAAGATTGTGGTCCCTGTCTGCAAGCTCTTCTGATTCTGAGTCTTTTGAGGTTTCCTCCCAGTCTATTCAACCATTGGTTGAGAAAGTGATTATGTCGATGCAGTCATCAGCTTATCCCACTCCTCTTTTGAGGGGTGAGGTGCCTTTAGACCATGTAGTCTCTCAGCCTATGCAGCCATTGGTTGAGAAAGTGGTCACACTGATGCAGTCATCGGCTGATCCCACTCCTCTTTTGAGGGGTGAGGTGCCTTTAGACCATGTAGTCTCACAACCTATTCATCCACTGGTTGCGAAATTGGTCATGCAGATGCAGTCATCGGTTGATCCCACTCCTCTTTTGGGGGGTGAGGTGCCTTTAGACCTTGTAGTCTCTCAGCCCATTCAACCATTGGTTGATAAAGTGGTCATGTCGATGCAGTCATCAATTGATCCCATTCCTCTTTTGGGGGGTGAGGTGCCTTTAGACCATGTAGTCTTGCAACCTATTCATCCATTAGTTATGAAAGTGGTCATGCCAATGCAGTCATCGAATGATCCCACTCTTCTTTTGGGGAGTGATGTGTCTACTGACTATGTTTTTAGCATTTCTGGTTCAGTACTTTCAAAACAAGGGGGCATTCCGCTTGTTCCAATCACACCCCCTCCAAGACCTAGGATGGTTTCCTTTGATTGGAATGACCTTTTTGAGCCTCACCTTCCTTCTGCTGCACCTTTTCAAATAAGGGTTGAAGTTAATTCAACAAACATTTATCGTTGTATTGTGGATGAAGGAGCCTCTGCAAGTATTTTATCCTCCTCGATTTGGAAAGTCTTGGGATCTCCTGATCTTGTGTCTTCTTCGCATGAACTATTGGCTTTTGACATACATCCTAGTGAATATTTGGGGGTTCTTCCTCAATTGCCTATCTCGTTAGGTGGGAACATTGTCTATGTCAATGTTATAGTGGTGCAAGGCCCGTTAGATTTCAATATGCTTCTCGGGTGGGATTATGTATATGCTATGAATGTTATGGTGCCTATGCTCTTCTGGATGATGCATTTTCCGCACAATGGAAGCATTGTCACTATTGACCAACTGGCATCTGATAACCACCATCCTAATTCAGAATTATTTCATACTACCCCTTTATATGTTCCTAGCATTCGTATAGACTCTACCCCACCACGGGTTAATTATGTGGCATCTTATCCTCAATGTTCAATTGCTTCTGAGCAGAAACCTATGAAATCATGTTTTCCTTTTCAAGACTTGCTCTCAACAATTGATCCTTTGGTTTACCCAATGGGGTCATGTGAGCCCTTGCTTCCCCCTCTTGGTCCAAGTAATCTTGAGTCTCCTTGTGAGTCTAGTCTCATTGTTAGTAGATCCTCAAGCCCTCATGATCGTGATTCTTCATTGATAGACTCTGTCAGTCCTAGTCAGAACCTTCATTTTCATATGGAATATGGTCAGTTTACTTCACCCTTTGGGACCGTCGACCCTCGCTTGCATGATTTCTCGGATTTTGAATTGCCTTCATATGAGACTATCCTTGAATCCATGACTACAAATTCTATACTGTGGGAGGACTTACAATGTGGTTTGTGTTTTCTTCCCTTATGGGAGACTTCTCAAGTTGACTATCAAAGAGACTCTTGGTATGAGCCTATCAGTAAGCTCTACCCGAACTAGTTTCATATATGAGTCATAGCCCCCTACAGGTCTTCTTTTAAGCCCTTTTCAGACCCTCTAAATAGGAAAAGGTTGTCGAGCAATCTTGTGGCCTTTCACGCTTGTTAAACTGAAATTTGAAGTCACGTCTATCTGGTGGTAGTTTACCACTTTTTCAGTCCCGACGGTCAATTGTACGAACAAAGGTATACTCTAAGGAACTTAAGTTCTCTAGAAGAGTACTCTCAGGTATAATTTTAACCCTTTTTTGGGCCTGAGGGATTAAATGTATGAAAAAGGAACCCCCACGGAATCCATAGTTAAGCTCTTTTCAGACTCCCTAAAATTGAAAAGATCGTCGAGTGACCTTATTCTTTCACACTCGTTAAAATGGTCCAGAAGAACATTCCTGATGGATTCCATAGTTAAGCTTTTTTCAGACTCCTTAAAAATGAAAAAATGGCCGAGTGATCTTGTCTTTATCACACTCGTTAAAATGGTTTTTAATAGACATATTTTCAGTGTTAGTTTACCCCTTTTTTGAACCGACTAGACTACCTTCGAAAAAGGTACCCTAGTGGAATCTCCTTTTACGTTTGTTCAGACTCTCTAAATATGAAAAACCGTCGAGCTTACCTTCTCTAGGCTCGTTAAACTCACATCGAAGGACATTACCATTGTGTGTTATTAATCGCATTTGCATACCCACGTCTTTGGCCTAACTCAGACTCCATGCTTCTCTCAACTGAACCATCTAAAGCATGCCTTATACATAAGAACTGTAGCACTTTGCCTCTGCGTCTTGACACCTTTGGCCCCTGGAGGATTTTTCCCGAGTGTCCTTACTCTGAACATCAGTATTGTCCATGTGCCTTGAACTTATATGTTTGCAACACTCGTTCCTCCTTTGTAACGTAACATTCTTTTATTCTTTTTCCAAAATTATTGAAAAAGACAAAAAAATAAAATATACCCCAAAAAGAGGAAGGGAAAAGTATTTTCTTTATTGGTAGCATAATGAGTCGCCCTTGGATAAAGCACATATGTTCGTTTGTTCATCAAACTCTAGGACTTAATACTACCTTAGGAAGTTGTTCTCACTACATAGAGTTGTGTCCTCCTCCCTTTGGTTATTCTTCCAAACATATGGAGAGTTTGTGTTGCCTCCTGCCTCGTAAACTTATGTTAATGCCATGTTGCCTGAGTCTCTTCAGTTGTCATGCTGTTGTCCAAGGGAAGTTTTTACCAAGCCTGATTCGGCCCCTCTACATTTTGTCTCTTGCACTCATACCCGGCCATCCTGAACGTCCAATCAAGTCTTTGTTCGAAATCAATGAAGCTTTCAGTTTGATCATCAATATTCTCTTGTCCATGACCGACGAGCCGTCGAATACCTCTGGGTAGTGAAGTCATACACTCATATTACACCCCTACCTGAGTTGTGAATATTTTGAATTTGTTTCTCAAGCTCTGAATACCCCATCTCCTACCATCAGACCTTATCATCTTATACAAAAATGGATACTCTACACGTATATCTTTTTTATTTTGATATGTAGCTCCATTGTGTATTTCTCGCAGCTACACTTTATATAGTTATATGACATGGATCTATAGTGTATTTAATTGGTAGCCATGATTTTATTTTATCCTGAGCATGGGTATGCCCTCCTTGGTGAGACAATTGTTATTTTTGTAGATGAGACCCCCCGATTTCTGCTCCCTGGGCTCACTTGTTCGGCACATTGGTGAAGATTGTTAATGTATTTCGGCCATCAGATGATATTTTGACCTCACACATTAGGGGGCATCTATTATAACCCTAATTTGCACCAGACATGCTTACCTGGCATCAGGCCATCTCAGATTCCTTCTTTTCAAAAAAACTATTGAACAACTCTTCTTAAAAACACCTTTTATAAAGGCCCATGTGCCCTGCTCCATTAATGCACGCGTGTACATGCTAGCTGACCCAAAACAACCCATCTGTACCTACAAAATCATGAAAAAAGGAAAGTTGTTGACGAAACAAACAACTTTAGGTGAGTTAACTAAAACTTTCGGCCATGCATGGCGGAGGGTTCGACCAAATACCTAGCTTCTTCTAGCCTATAAAAGAAGCGTTAGGGGTCCCATTCAGAGGAGGAGAGTCATAGTAAAGAAAATATACCTGATTGTGCATTCCATTTGTCCCAACCCTTTAGTGATCCTTGTGCAAAGAGAAATATAGAGCAAAGAAGTTGGAGGACAGTTGAAGAGGAGCCCAGGACCAAGTTCATGGAGCAGTGGCTGCTTCATCATTGTAAGTTGATTTATTGAAGTTAATAATAAAGAAGTACTTTTCCCCTCCCACCATATGAGTTTTTCATGGCTTATTGCATACATATTTATTGAATCTCTAACCCATTAATCTATATATCAAATGCATGTGGAGTTCTTTGTTTGTTTTATGTGAATGCATATCAACCTTGGTAGGAGAGCTGCAGTCAAAGAGAGATCAAGCATGAAGAAGGATCGATATCAAACACCCAAAATAAGGTATGCTCACTTGATCTTCTTAACTATGTATTTGCTTGAGAATAATGGGTATTAGGTCTAGGATGACAGTAGAAAGTAGGAATCTTTAGGTATTTTCTTCATGCATAATAAAATCCTAAGTGTTAGTCCATAGAGGGATTTCCCACTCACAACAATAGTTGTTTGGATCACTGATGTATCTTGTTAACACCGGACTTGATTCATGCCATACAATGAATGGGCCTAGTCATTTCATGAGTCAACCGAGACAGACTCACTAGACAACAAGCAAAACATGCATATGCGAGGCACAGTTGGATATGGCCTAAGATATGCCTCTAGTATGAACTTGATTTTGCAAGACATGGTGATTCAGATTGAGAAGAAAGTATAGTCGACCAAAAGAGAAAATCTAATTGATGTTCTACCATGAATATTTCCATGGTTTCCTAATGTAGGAAGAAAAAAAACTCCGTGGCCTTGAGTACCACAAAGATAGAGTATATAACCGTGAATGTGTGAAGCAATGTGGCTTCAAAAACTTCTAACAGATTTACTTGACCACGAGATGGATCCTATGATGATAATCAACAACTGTGTATAAATGAACTATGAGATCATCCAAATAATCCCCCACTATATGCTTTAGGTCATAGAAAGAAAACATCATGGCCCGTTGAAAAGTAGCTCCAACATTTTTAAGGCCAAAAACCATCTTATTATATGTGAACGTTCCCCAAGGACAAATGAAAGTTGTCTTATGTTCTTCTTCCAGTTGAATATCAATTTGGTTATACCTCGAGAAACCATCCATGAACGAAAAAATATCTCTCCCTGCACATTCATCGAGAATATGATCGACGAATGGCGTAGGGAAGTTATCTTTTTGAAAACCTTTATTCAAGTCCCAAAAATCCATACACACTCTAATCGTGCCCTATTTCTTATCAACTGGAATTGGGTTGGACACCCATTCATTTAACGAAACTGGGTAAATAAAGCCAAATTTGAGTAGCTTCTCCACCTCAACTTTAATTGTTGTTGCTTTCCTTGGATTCACTAGTCACAAATTTTGTTGAACCAGTTTCATATTCTCGTAGATTCAAATCTCATGTTGAATGATTTGAGGATCTGTTCCAGGAATTTTCTCATACAACCAAGCAAAAACATCTCTAAATTCCTCAAAATGTGTTTTATACTCACGAATTTCATCTTGAGAGCACTTTGCCCCAATAAACACATTTTAGAAAGCATCAGGGGTCCTAGAAATGTTACTAGGGATGGGTTTTTATATATTCACCATATTTCTCTTGATATAGACACCATTCCTAGACAACGATTTTACCGCCTGATAAACACTCCTACTCACGACTAAATTGAATTCTCCATTTTCCACACGACTAATCTCGGGGAGGATATATGATCTATGATGCATATCCTTCCATGGCCTTTCATCTCCATTGATTTCCTCAATAACATCCTCATATGAGGTTAATATGGTATCAAGACAGTCCTGGGAATTTGAATAATTCTGAGCCCAAATAGGCTCAGGAAAATGATCGTCCTCCTCTGTCAAATAATGAGCTTGATCCGGGTATGCAGTAGCTTGTTGTATAGCTTGATATTCGACTTTTGTTGCAGATAGTGGCATAGCCATCCCGACATGTGTGAGGAATTTGACCGAATCAAATGGTGAGGGTAACACCCATGGATCTCATAGATGCGACGATTTCAAAGAAATGACTCTTGTAACAGGAGTCAGGGGATTTGAATTTTTGTAGATAACTGGGGTGGCACGAATGTGGGACACCGATGATGGAACATTAGAGTTACCCGTAAGTGAAGGAAACATTCCAACACCGATCCTCTTAGTTTCTAACTAAGTGTTCTCAAGGAACCGTGGATTCTTGATTTTTCGCAGATATAGAATGGTTAAAATCCATCTGATCGATAGTCACAATCCTTCCTTCATGGGGAAAGAATAAAACTTGAAATATCGATGAGACAAAAATTGTCATCACATAAGTCCAACTCCTTTCCAATAAAAAATTATAGTCGAGCGGTGCGTCGACTACTTCTACTTCTACGGAAATGAACTTGCCTCCTAACTGGACTAGAAAAGAGGAAATAAGCTTGTGGAGCCTAAACGATCATCTGTCAAACATGGTTAACAAAGTCAGAGAAGGTGTGAGTTATAGAGAGTCGATATCTTTCTAGCAAGATAGAGACATGATGCACATAGAACCTCCCTTATCAACAATGATCCTCTTGATGAAGTGATTTGCATAAATAACATCAATATGGAAGGCTACATGATAAGAAATATGGGGCTTCACATCAGTATTGTCAAACATCATAGTAAGTGGGCTAGAAGAATTCGTTGCTTCGATCGCAGATAACAATGTAGTGCATTGTGTGGGGAAACTCTGAAGCACCTTAAGAGAAGACATTGCACAAGACATTTGAGATAAATACTCAATAATAGAGTAGTTGGGTGTGGCTTGTTGGAAAGTTGGTTGTTATTAATGTCAACCCTTGCAGAATTCGAGATACCCCAGAGTTGTGGTCAAGGTTGATGGTGATTTATTTTCCATTGATGTCAACAGGAGTGGTTGATGTCAACATATGTGATTGGGTGCATTTGATGAACTCTACATGAATCCTCGGAGTTGTGGTCATGAGACCTGAAGTTGTTTTAGGAATAAGTACATGAAGGAAAGTGAAAATATAGGTAACCCACTCATCAGTGGATAGTCCTCATCATTACACTTTCGGTGATAGATGGTACAGCACATGGTTCCTCATGTTTAGGGAGATATTCCCTCATGAATTTGGAAGACCCAAAGGATGGTCAATAAGCCCCTAATTGGTTACAAGTCATTAATGAAAGAGTAAAGTTGTTGCAACAATTTTTTTTAAGAATCCCTAATATTAAGGATAGAAGTTACTTGGAAAAAGTATAAATATACCTCAAGGATTCTCTCACAATTACACACACACTCATTGATTATCTATCTTATGAGAATATTTTGGTCTAATATTTTGGTCTATTGGAAAATATGATGTCGTGTCTGAGGTAGCGGAGAAATTGTGGAAGAGGATGGAAAGTTTCATAGTTGTAGAGAGTGTGGGTTTCTAAAAATCCCTAATTAGGCTGGCCCTCATGGGTACATTGTTGGTACATGGTATGGTACAAATTTTGATGTACATGGTGCATGGTGCATGACCATGTTGAATATGGTTGACCATGTTTGACCTGTAGATTATGTATGACCGCATTTGACCATGGTTGTGTATAGTTTCCCATGAAAGGATATAGTTGACTATGGTTGACCATGGTTGACAATGTTTGACTTCGGTGCCCATGTTGACCATGGTTCACAAGGGTAGACCATGGTTGACTATGGAAGACCATGTTGACCATGGGTATCTGTGATAAAGTTTTAATTTACTTCTTGACCATGGTTGACTCTGGTTAAATATGGTTAACCAGGGTAGACCATGGCCAAACATGGAATACCATGTTGACCATGGGTGACTATGATAAAGTTTTAATTTATCTCTTAACCATAGTTGACTATAGTTGGCAGTTATTGACCATGATAGACCATGGTTGACTATGGAAGACCATGTTGACCATGGGTGATTATGATTGACAATGGTTGATTATGTACAACAATGGATGACTATGGTTGAGTAGGCGTGACCATGTTTGACTATGGTTGAGAATGGGTGACCATGTTTGACTATAGATGACCATCAATGACCATAGTTGGCTATGTTTGAAAATGCTATACCATGGTTGATTATCATTTACTATGGTTGGCTTGCATCACAATGTGACATTGGTGAAGAGTTATTTTCAATTGTCATGTCAGGATATTTTTGTAACAATTACGATGTAAGGGTATGCTTATCACATTGCAATGTTGGGTTTTGGTCAACACATCACGGCGTCGAGTTATGTTTGTTACATTACGATGTTAGGTTATGGTTTTCATGTTGCAACACTAAGTTTTGTTCATCACATTATGACGTCGAGTTATGGTCATCACACTTTGATGTTGTTTTTTGTTTGTTACATTACGACATTAAGTTATGTTCATCACATTGTAATGTTGGGATATGTTTTTCACATTACAATTTCAGGTTATGTTCACAATGTTGGGTTATGTTCATCTCATTGCAACATTGGGCTAAGTTTGTCACATTACAACGTTGGGATTTGTACATCACCTTACAATGTTGAGTTATGTATGTCACATTGCAATGTCAGGGTATGTTTGTGACATAGTTCCATTGTGATATGTTCATCACATTGTGACATTGGGTGATGTTAACCACCATTGTAATGTCGGGGTATGTTCATCTCATTGTGACATTAGGCTATGTTTGTCACATTGTGATGTTGGGTTTGGTACATCACACTGCGGCATAGGATTTTGTACCTCACATTACGACGTTGGGTTTTGTATGTCAAATTGCAACTTCGGGGTATGTTCGTCAAATTGCAACATCGATATGTGTTTGTCATAATGCAATGCCAGGTTATGTTAGACTGCATCACAATATGATGTTGGTGAAATATTACGTTCGAATGTGATGTCATTATATGTTCATCACATTGTGATGTCAAGTTATGTTCATCACATTGTGATGTTGAGTTTTTTTCTCACATTGCAATATTAGGTTATGTTTATCAAATTGCAACATTTAGACATTGCGAAAAGAATGTTTTGACCAAGTTTTTTGAAAAAAAATCTATTGAAGTTTTTCCTTTGTGTCAAGATAGGAATTTTGGATTGATGTAATGTATCGAATGGAATGAAACTTCCCTACAATTATAAGTCCATCTTTATCAAGTACCCACATTTATATTTAGCTCAAATATGATTATATATGCAATGATTTTAATTGTGGCTATAAATATTTACATTCACTATTTCTTGAACCATTATATTTATGATTTCATCAATATCAATTAACATAGTTATTTTGTGAATCTACCTACTCATTTGCAAAAATCACTTACATTACACTAGTTATTAATATTTATCTTTAGTATTTATTAATTATTTATAATAAAAAATTAATATTATTTTAATTTTTTTTATTTAAAAATCAAAACAATTATTTAAAGTTTAAAATTCAACTATTCTTTATAATCATATTATTTTAACTATTCAATTAAATTTTAACATGAAATATTAATTTAATTTATTAAATTTTAAATACAAATATTAATTTAATTTATTAAATTTTAATTATAAATTATTAAACTTTTTTAAATTTATTATTAAAACTTTAAATATGGACATTAATTATGCAATCTTGTAAGTACATTATGTACCTACACTCTTATTATAAGTGAGATATAAACATGTATTTTCCTTTTTTATATTGTGCTTTTTAAAATGAAATAAAGAATGTGATTTGTAGTTGCTAATATAACAAAAATTGCTCATTTTTGTAAAGGAAAAAAAATAGCCTTTGGTGCAAATAATATTTATGTCATTGTCACCCTCAAAATCATATGGTGATTTGTTTTAAATATAGACATTAATTATGTAATCTTGTAAGTACATTATGTACCTACACTCTTATAAGTGAGATATAAACATGTATTTTCCTGCTTTTAAAAATTAAAGAATGTGATTTTTAGTTCCTAATATAATAAAAATTGCTCATTTATCTTTACAAAAAGGGGAAAAAGATTGGTACAAAGTAATATTTATGTTAATGTCACCTTCAAAATCATATGGTACTTTGTTTTGTTCGGAGAGTTTAAAAGCCTCACATTGTAATTTTCGTTAATATGTTACCATGTATATAAATTGATATTTTTTTACCTTTACTACAATTTTTTTTTTGTCTAATCCTATTTTAATTTTTGTTTGTCTAATCCTATTGTAATGTAATTTATTTGTAAAAAATGTTAGTATTTGCATATATGATATATATTTTTTTATATGTGAAGTATAAAGAATATAAAGAATATTTATTGCAAATTCAATCTGATGATTAGATTTTCTCCTCGAAAGAAGGGTTTTTTTCTAAATTGTCTTTGTTCTTTATAAAGGACCTAGAATACCATGCTTATGGATCATTAGAAAGTGCATTAGCATAAATGCAATAGTAAGAAGGGGTTAAATTCTTCATCTTTTTTTCTTGTTTCGAATGATCCCCACCAAATGATCAAATATTCACTTTTGTTCTTGAAGTACAAAAAGTTCAGTATGTTCCATAGTGCATTTGATCCCAATTGAAAATTGGGGATTGGGTGGTATAGTCTATTCAATCTATTGGGAGCTTGTAAAATCACAACCATGACTATTTCTTTTCAATCAGGTGTGTTTTCATTAATTGTTATTTCATTTTTACTAGTGATTGCATATTTGTGACCAATTTATATACAATTTATATAGAATGTGTTTTTGATTAGTTAATATTTTTAATTTTATTTTTAAAATACTAAATGCTTATTAGGGGTGGCAGGTGTGGGGGGAATAATATATGATTCCGACGGACAAAAGGTAGTTGACTTTTGTTGGGGTTTGGGGAAAAATACCAACAACAGAGAAGAAACTCTAGCAGTGCACATGGGTCTAAAATTAGCTTATGCGTGAAGCATTTGATCTCTAGTTGTGCTAGGGGACTCTAAAATAGTCATAAAGGATCTTCTGGGTCTCTCAACCTCCGCATCTCATCCTCCCAATGGCCTTTTCTTGTGAATAAACACCCTGAAACATCACTTCATCACTTTATGTTTTTTTTCATATCCTCCATGCTCAAAACATCGAGGCAGATATCCTAGATAAAGCTGTGAAATCCCTAGAATAGAGCCACCTAGTCACCAATCTAACCTCCTCTTATGATTGTCTACCCTAACCACGCCAGTGCAACTGGCCTCCCACTCACAACTAAGGACTTTTTCCTTCAACCCCCTCTTTCT
>JZKD02S0362679.1:34015-61767 GCA_000966675.3 Picea glauca | reverse complement strand
TTCCCAAATCTCTTATTCAATGCATTTGAAATTAGGTTTAGTGATGAGAATCAATAACAAAAGATATAAAAAAAAAGAGCAGCTCTGCAACTAGGGTTTTGAACACTTCTGCCACCGCGAACTGAGCTCGCACAATGGAAGCCCTGCAGGGGCCCCCGAATCGAAGGGAAGGAGAACAACCCAGAGTCACCTACAGCTAGATCACGGTCAATGCAACCTCTGATACTGGAACCAAGCGGACGACATTTGAAACGCCTCCCGAAATGCGCGCGCAGCTTCTGGTAGAGGGCACCTTCAAAGACCGAGACATGGATATCGATTCAACCAAGGAAAAATTCGTCGTAGGAGGTTCGGCCCCATGGGTGCCGAGGAAATGCATCCCACAGGCACCGCAAGCCCCAAAATACGTGGTCTGCTCACCCCGTATTGAGGAGCAGAAGCAATACATGAGAGATAACGCCTTAGTAGGGAAGTTCTTAGGGCTTTGGCCCTCTGAGCGAGACCTTGTCAAATGGATATAGTACTGGTGGAAACCAAAAGGCCACTATGATTTACAACTGGGATCAAAGGGCTTCTTCACAATAATCTTTCACAATCTAGAAGATCGGAACTGCATCTTTGATGGAGGACCATACTTCTATAACTCCGCCGGACTATTTCTGAGATTCTGGACAGAAAAGTTCAGCCCAGAGAAAGAAGACTTTGCACATGCACCGGTCTGGATCCGACTATACTCTTTTCCTCAGGAATTTCGGCTGGAAGAGGTCCTTGCAGGCATTGGCAATACCATCAGCATATATGTCAAGTCTTCTAGGGCCACTAAGCAAAGGCGCTATACATCATATGCACGAATCTGTGTGTATCTGAACATAGTTAAGTCGCTCCCGGGTTCAATCACTCTGGAATATCATGACGAAGACTGGTCTCAGACCATCGACTATGAACACATTCCCTTCCGGTGCAGGAAATGCCACGAACATGGTCACCTCTTTAGAGAATGCCCTCTCAACCAGATCAACAAAGAAGGAAACTCAGAAGGCGACAAGGACAATGAAGGATTCGTGCAGCAGGCAGGCAAAAGACGACAGGGAGGAAGGAAGCACACAACCCAGGTAAACAAAGACCCCTCCACTAGCAATAAGTTCGCAATTTTACAAGATAAACCAGAGGACACAGTAACCCCCGCCAATTTGAATGCACCTCCTCCAAACAATAAACCTCAGAGTGAGAGCCACACCCCTGGGAAAACATCCAAGAATAACAACCAAGACCCATCCCCCTTGGGCTTGGAACAGGAATCGCTAGCCATGCCGGAGCTAGAAGATGCAGACGAGGAAATGGAGATAGAGGAACAGGACCTTGCTGGAGTGGATCTGGAACACCTTGAACATGCCTACCGACATCAGAAGCTCTACACCATACCCAGAGATCAATTAAGGAAAGTGCACAAGGTTTTTCTCAATTCCTCTGCAGGATCTTCAGCCAGAGCTAGTAAAGCCTTGGGAATCCAGGGAAGCCAGACCAAAAACTCAAGCAAAAGCCAAAAGGAAGAAAAGAAAAGAGGAAGAAAATCCACAAACAAGCTCATACAGGAAATAGGGCACTTCATGGTAAACTCAGGGCAGATCCACCTGATCTCGGACAGCTTCCCTCCTCTCCCACCCCCTTCGTCATCATGAAGTTTATCTCATGGAATATCAGAGGCCTTAATGGACGTAGCAAGAAAAAGATGCTACGAGAATTGATTATAGCGGAAAACCCAGACGTTCTTATTATACAGGAAACAAAATGCACCTCGGAGGACATTGATCGAATGCTTCCTTGCTGCTGGCGACAGGGGAGAGCGGTCTCGATTGATGCTACTGGTACAGCCGGAGGAGTGGCCATCCTCTGGAACACCAACATGGTTGTAATGGAAAATTTCTACACCACCAGATGGTCCATAACAGCAGAGTATAGACTCATCGGCTCTGACAAGCCCGACCACCTAACCAATGTATATGGACCAGCCAATCCAAGGGACAAACAGGCCTTCCTTAGCAGTCTGCGCTATCTATCCAGCCTTACCACATATGATAGATGGACTATTGGGGGCGATTTTAACATCATTCGCAGCCTTGAGGAGAAAAAAGGGGGATTGAGGCGCCTGGATCAAGACTCCAGTGCTTTCAACAATCTGATAGATGAACTCAATCTCATAGATTTGGAAACCAACAATGGCACTCACACCTGGACAAACAGAAGAATGGGGCTACACCAAATCGCATGCAAATTGGATCGCTTCCTCCTGTCAGAACCTTTGATTCTGGATGGCATTGCTATGGAATCCACCATCCTAAACTACCCAGGTTCTGATCATTGGCCCATACAATTATGGGTGGATGTCTCAGCAACTCCTGGAAAGAGACCTTTCAAATTTGAACAGTTCTGGCTAGACCATCCAGACTTCAAGGCAAACATTCAGGACTGTTGGCGGCAGGCAGAGATTTCTCAAGGCTCCAAAATGTACCGTTTCTAGTAGAAGTTAAAGAATCTCAAGCAAACACTCAAGCTTTGGAATAGGCAAACTTTTGGTAACATCTTTGACTCACAAAAACAGCTATCACAACAAATGAGTGAGCTTCAACATCAGATTCGGGAGCAGGGGCTCACGGATGAGCTAAAAGCACAGGAACTCGAGATAGCCCAACAAATAGCAGAAAGAAAAAGACAAGAAGAGATACTGTGGAGACAGAATTCATGAATCCAATGGCTTAAGGAGGGAGAACGTAACACCAAATTCTTCCACCGAACGGTCATCCAGAGAAGGCATTGCAACAGGATCACACATCTAGTATCGGATGCAGGAGAAACACTCCACTCTCATGCTGATTTGGAAACAAACTTGGTTGATTATTTTCAAGATCTTCTCACAGAGCCCATAGGCGATAGGCAGGCAACAATCAACAAGGTTACTAGGAACATGCCCTCGTTGATAACCCAGGAGCAAAACGCTGCTCTTATCCGACCCTTCACCCTCGAGGAAGTGGATCAAGAGATGCAAGACACCCCCAAAGGCAAAGCCCCGGGCCCTGATGGCTTCACCAGCGATTTCTTCCACTCTTGCTGGCAGATGATAAGAACTGAGGTTTGGGAAATTCTGGAGGAATCTAGAACCACAGGAAAAGTCCTCCAAGCGCTCATTGCCACTTTTCTTACCTTAGTTCCAAAAGTGGGGCAAGCACACCGAGCCACGCAATACTGACCAATCGCTCTGTGCAATGTGATTTACAAACTCCTTACAAAAGTGATAGCCCGAAGACTCAAGCCAATCCTGCCAACAATAATCTCTTCAGAACAATCCGGATATGTGGAGGGCAGGCAGATCCTGGATAGCACCATTTTAGCCCATGAAGTCATTCACTCACTGCAGAAAACCAAAACCCCAGGTATGCTTCTCAAGCTGGACCTCTCTAAAGCTTTTGACAAAATAAGTTGGGATTATATGTGGGCAATGCTCCTAGCTTTTGGTTTCCACCAAACCTGGGTAACCTGGATTATAAATCTAACCTCGTCGGCTTTCTTTTCCTTGCTTATCAATGGTGTACCCTCCAGACCTTTCTCCCCCTCAAGAGGAATCAGAAAGGGCGATCCCCTCTCCCCCTTTCTCTTCATTATTATGGCCGAAGGGCTCAGTCGATCCATCCATGTTGCTATAGAACAGAACCTTATGACAGGCTTACCCCTGCATGGAATCTCTCCTCCTCTCTCGCACAGTCAGTTTGTGGATGATACGCTCTTAATGGGCATCCCTACAGTTCGAGAAGCTAGCTCCATCCAGGAGATACTTCAAACCTTCTCTGAGGCCTCCGGACTGGACTGTAACAAGGACAAATCCCAAATCTTCTTTTTCAATACGCCTCCTCTGATCCAAAGGCATATCTCAGATCTTCTCGGCTTCACAAGAAGCTCCCTTCCATCCAAATACCTTGGCTTACCCTTAATTGACAAGGCCCTCAAAAACTCCTCCTGGGAGCACCTCCTAACCTCGTTTTCCAAAAGATTATCCTCCTGGACCTTTACAGCCTTGAACCTTCCAAGTCGTTTAATTCTGCACAAACCTATTCTTCAAGCTCTCCCGATTTATGCTTTTTCAACGCTAGCTGCCCCTAAATTCGTTCTCACCCACCTCAAAAATATTCAAAGGAATTTCATCTGGCAGGGCCTCAATAAGGAGAAGAAAATAGCTTTAGTCAGTTGGGAAAAAATCTGTCTCCCCAAACTACAAGGAGGCTTGGGGGTAAGGGAACCCTCTATTATGAACAAGGTTCTCAGTGCCAAAATTTGGTGGCGCTGGCTAAAATACCCCGGCGATCCTTGGGCCATACTGTGGAGGAAGAAATACACCCCCACTACAGCAGAAAAAAACCTCATAAGATGGAATGGAGACAACACGGGCTCTCTAATCTGGACAGCAGCCAAGCAAAATAGACAGTTGGTTACACAGCATGCTTTTTGGGAAATAGGAGATGGGAAAACGGCTCTGTTCTGGCAGGATTCCTGGCAGCAATGGCCTGTCCTGAGCACTGAGGAATGGGCCCGCGATATCTGCACCCAGACAATAAGGATGGGCCTGACTCAAGTGGCAGATTACTGGCAGGACAACCCCTCTGAGCACACATGGCGATGCTGGCATAGTGACAGGATAAGAAGTAATCTCGGAGAGCATTACGATTGTTCCCCCCTCCAAGAGGAATTGACTAAAAGAAGAATACCTATACAAGCTGGGGAAGATACGCTTCGTTGGGGCTACCAACCACAAGGATTCTTCAGCACGAGGGAAGACTATCAGCTAAAGGCCCAGTCAAACCCACCCCCTGACTTGGAAATCTGGGGAAAGATATGGAATCTAAGGCACTGGCCGAAAATTACACTCTTCCTCTGGCTGGTCTCCCACTCAAGCATTCTGACGTGGGACAATCTCCTGAAAAGAGGTTATGTGGGACCCTCCTTGTGTATTCTATGTGGAGAGGCAGAGGAGACCATGAATCACCTCCTCAATACTTGCCCTTACACAGCCCAGCTCTGGGATCAGGTAGCAATTACCATGCGTACTTCAGATCAGATCAGGGATTGCATTTGCGCGACCATCACGAATTGGAGAGATCAGGCTTTCCAATCCCCTCTCCTTAATCGAATTTGGCAGCTCCTACCTGGCTTCATCCTCTGGAAAACTTGGAAAGAACGAAACCAAAGAACTTTCAGAAACACCTCACTTACTTGGCAACAGTGCTGGAGCTTTTGCTACCACAACATCATTGAAACTCTCCACCTCAGGAATTGGTCGGACGCAGACTCTGCTTGCTCTCCCTCGGAGCTCACCATACTCCGTCACTGGACCCCCCTTCCTGCTCCTCAAGCCAGCCTTCCCCCCCCCTCTCCTTCCAACCCAATGAGAAGCCCCTCCTACTAGTCCCCACCTCCTCAAGACTTTGTTAAGCTCAATTTCGACGGGGCCTCTAAAGGCAATCCGGGCGCTGCAGGGTACGGGGTGGTCTTTCGTAATCACCAYGGGCWCATCCTAGACTTAGTGGCAGGATCSCTTGGGCACTCGAMAAATAATGYAGCGGAGYTGTGGGGACTYGTCAAGGGACTGCARCAAGCCATCAAAARYAAYTACACCAAGGTMATTKCCGAGGGAGACTCTCAAGTTATCGTYAKCCTGTTGAAGCGCATCTTAAGTGGAGCMAAACCAGACAGTATMTCGCCMAGCTGGAGACTATCACATGGCCTACAAATCATCGCCAGTTTACTCAATCCAAATCTGGTCATCATCCCCACACACGTCCGCAGGAAGGCAAATCAAGTGGTCGATGAACTCGCCAACTTGGGTGTCAACTGGAGAGGCCCAGACCTTCACTGCAATGCAGCTCAGGATCAGAATCACCCTATTCTACAGCAGTGTATTCGCAAAGCTGGAATGGTAGATACCTCCCCAGATGGGGTGTCAAACGGGCTATCGTGGCAGGAGGCGGATGAGGGTACTGGGCGCCGTGGTATGGAGACACATGCTGGGCATGTGCCACAGCCAATCACCCCACCTGGTATTTAATCGCGTTAATGTGGATATGAGTTGCATTTATGCAGGAGTCTTTTCACTGCAAGTTCGAATGCGTTGGGTTATAATGGCAACGATTAACTCTAGTATGCTGATAGTCGGTCTCATTCCGCCGAAGCCGGATTGTCACCTTGCTCTTCTCCTCTGGTGCGAGCGAGACCCAATCCTCCCCCGGTGCTCGTCGACCTTTGCTCTTCCTGCAATTCGCATAGACTGCTATATGACGAGGCCAAGAGGCATACCACGGTGGGGTGCGCCATGGAAGCCTCGACGACCCTCGCTTTCTCCTCCAGACACTCCCTCCGACGATTCCCCTCCCCGCCTTCAGTCAGTATCCTCCCCGGCAAACCTGCAACCTCCGCAATTTGGATCCATGGCTATCATTCTGAATACTTCAATTACACTTCTTCGTCTCCTCCACGTTCACAGGCCATCCCAAACTCCTGCTAGCAACTTCGTCCGCGGCCAGGCACATCAAAAAAGACCTAGTACTCCAGCACCCGATAGCCAAGCCTCCTTCGACAGAGCACATTTCCGGGATAATTTAGCCACACAGTACACCCTAGTATTTGAGCTTCGGCAGGAGGTCGCAGACTTGCATTATCGTGTGGAAGCCATGGAAATTAAGGTGGAAAACTTTCTCCAAATTCTGGCGTCCATGCACGATGCCTTGTTCCCAGATTCTGAGGAAGAGTCCGCAGAGGGAGACCCCGAAGTCGAGGGATATGAATATCCGCATCCTGTGACGAGCCCACCAGGCAAGAGCAGGGAGGAAGAGATGCACGAGGACAACGCCAAGGTAGCGGAGCGCAATCAGGAGAATGACGAGCATTGGAGCGATGGGACAACGTACATCGAGGAAGAGCCTTGGTCTGGCGACCCTCCGACCACTTGGCCAAGCTACCAGCCAGGTGTCTAAGTTTACTATGTCTAGCTATCCAGGTGTCTAAGTGTCTAGGTTCATTATGTATGCCAAAGACAAGTTATGCTCTCTTTTTAAATTTTGCTCATGACTTAATAGTCCAACGCTTAGCGAGCCGGCTGGACTGGTTTCCTCCTAGATGGGGCAGTCCAGTAACTGTGGCCCGGATAACTCTGTATGTTGAACTGGATTTTTGGAAGCTTCTAATATAGTTACACTCTTATTTACAAAAAAAAAAAATATTTGTGGTTCATATTATCATGGATTTAAAAATCTTAGATTTACCATAAATCTTAAAAGATTAGACATGTTTTACATTTTTCATCCAAATTCATTTATTTCACATACCCTTAAAAACAAACATGTGAAATTAAATCTCCTCTATAATCTACAACTCCAGAAAAATCACATATACATTGAAAAAGCATATGATATTAAAGATTATAGAACTCAAGATTTTCTTAAAGTATATGTTCATCTTACCATTTTTTTTTAGCAATTTGGAATGTTAAGGGAGAACATTTTCCATATTTCAGGCTAAGTTTATGGTTTTGATGAACTTCGTTCTTTGAACTTCTTAAAGAAGAGAAATAACTGCAAAGCAGCTAGTCTCTGCCAAGTTTAATAAAAATATAAACTAATATGAAAACCTTGTTTTTAGAATATTTCTATTATTTGATGAGCTTTCTTATTTAGTGCAAGAACCCAAGGCTATGAGCCTTCAAACCTTCACCCTTCAATTTCGATTTCGTGAGCTTTCAAAACTTCACGCTTCAATTTAGTTGCTCCATGTCAGAATTAAGCTTGCTTCGCCTACCCTGCCATCATTCCAAGAATTCTTAGTTGTGGCCTACCCGTGTTTCTACGATGGGATCCACCCTTTGAACCATTTATGGATCAATGGGTTCTCGGTCAACTGAATAAAGGCGATCAACCAAATGAATATTATATGTTTCCTTGTATGTCAGGCTCGGGCAAGACTGAATGGAGTAACCAAGATAATAACACTAGAGAATGGGGTAGTGTGTTGTGTGTTTGTGCCTCGTGCACTTATGTTATTTCCTTTGTAAGTGATAAAAAGAAAAAATCTGGATCCCAAAGCATGTCCTTGAAAGACGGTTAGGTAACTATAACACCATTCATCATGTGAAGGAGATGAAATCGATTGCAACATTTCAAAATATCGTAAAGTAGACAAAATTGATTGCAACATTTCAAAAGATCTTGGATGAGAACATGTAAAGTAAAATGGATTATACAAATATATTATACTATTGTAAAGTAGTCTAATTTCTTTGCACCATTTCAAAAAATCATGCATGATAGCATGTAAAGTGCAATGTTTATAAAAGTTATATTATAAACAAGTTTTAAATATAATGATCGTACTCATTCATTGTCCGATCATAAATGATAAGGAAATAAGGCATTTTGAGTGGAAGTATCAAACACCTTTATCAAGTGAATATTAAATTTTAACTTCCAATCTTCTATTCATTGATTTTATCTCTGGTATGAGACTTTTTACCGTTTGTTTTGGGGCAACTTTGTTCTCCTTTTAGGCCCAAAGTTTCTATTCAGTTTGAGGAGCCCGCTTCATGTAATAGATGTTGAGATAGAGCTGCTAGAAAGTGATGGTTGGTCTATATGATCGATGTTTCTTGTATCTTTGTTCAGTCGATGTCATTATGGATTCAGATTGTCATAATAGTCTATAAACATTTGCAGGCTAAAGATGGCTATGACTATCTGGAAAATGAGATCGATTCTCCTTGCAACGATGTTAGAAATTTTCATTGCAGTGGCGATGATCCCGAGTTTGCCTTGTGTGTCTGCGAAGGACTATGGACATCAAGCAGGTGGACTGCTCTGCCCTGGAGGTTTGTTCTGCAACAAATGGGGATGGTGCGATAACACTCAAGCCCATTGTGGGCAAGATTGCCAAAGCTAATGTGGAGGAGGAAGTTCGACCTCCATCCGTGATGCCTATGCGCACTCCTCGGTGCACGATCACCTCACACAGGACCTTCTTTCCCCTTGGCCCGAAGAACTCAACGGTTCTTCTACTTCTCTATCTGGAAGTCTGCACCCCACAGGTTCTATTCCACCTGACCCTCACTTCTTCCTTTGGAGGATCGGGCCTTCGCGACTTCGCGAATTCCCGGTTGATTTCTAACCCTTCGGATCCCCGAGGTCCGATGTCCCGATCTTCTCCTGCTTCCTCGGGACTTCCGCTTTATTGCAACCTCGTACTATCGCGACTTCGCCGCTCATGACCCCAGCACTCGGTCCTCTGACTCCCGAGTTCCGATGTTCCGAGATGCCGATATCCTTCTGCTGGGATCTCGTTGCCTCACGCCCTCGCGACTTGTACCTCCCAATCTAAAATTCATTAACAGGCGAGTCCCGAACTCACGAGATCTCTGATCTCCACCACCGGTCTTGCACTCACCCCTGTGGCCCACGCGGCTTACGTCACTGTCGAGATGTCGCACCTCGCGACTTCGCGACTCCCATTACTAACTCTCCGACGTTATTCTCACGAGATCCCGATAGCGATCTCCCGAATAATACAACGTCGGCCAACCTGTATCAATGCTCTGCCCTCCTGAACTGAGAACTTTCCTGCAACGGGGAGAGATCTAATGAGTTACCGAAACTCGCAGATTCTCCACGAAGAATATCAATCGTCCACTCTTCTTCTTACGCAACCTCCAGACAAGAAGTGTCTCTCCACGAGACTTGTTCGTCAACCTGCGACTCTGCTTCTCAACCTGTTCACGTAACTTCTCTCAGCTGCCCTTCAATCAACTTCCCAGGCCTATCCCTTCTGAGCTTTGACAACTTCAATTCCCTCAGGAAGAAGCTCTTTCACGCCTTCCTTGCGGCAAATCTTCGAACACACTAAGTGTTGAAGTCTTTGATCCTGCGCACTCCTGCAGCAGAAATCTTTCACTTCCCTTTGCTCAGAATCGCAACTCTGAGTCTTCGTCCAGCCTATGCACGCCTTGCATGGCTCCGGTGCTAAATCTGCACTTCTGAGAACTTAGAACAAAAGTTACCTCTACTTGAACCCTTCTGTCAACGCACTCCTTGCGGACAATTCGACTGCACTCCTTGCAGGAATTCTCTGGTTCAAGATAGAGAAACAATTGAAACTAACTCCTTGTTCTCACAGACTTCAATTTAACCATGAAATCACATACACAACATATAAAAGCAAATGTATGGCAAGAAGCAAACATTCATAAGCATAATATCAACAATACACAGAGAATAACACAGCCATGGAATTGAATCAAAGCTTTCTTCTATTAATTCAATTTCTGTACATGGAGGTTCTTCAAACGCTTCTCTGCATGCTCCTCTCTTCTGCTTCAATGAATCCCCTTTACAATGTACAAATGATGGTGTCTATATCATGTTTCCCTCTCGATCTCTACGCTATCAAATCTAGAATTAAATGTTCTATCTACTTTGCATTAAATCTATTAAATGCCTCATCTACCTAAGGACGTGAGCTATCCGCTCAAGGTCCATTACAATATACAAGTACGCTTCATCAAATCAACACATTAATGTTTGCGCAACAATATCAAGGTGCTTTTCAAAAAAGAAATTATGTTGGCTTGTCCAGCTGTCTCCCGCTTTCGCGCTGGCTCGCTTGACTTGGGCGATGCTCCTGCATCATACTCCCTCGCTGAAAAATTTTCATGGGCTCCTGTCCATGAGCTCCTGCATGGTCTGTCCATTCTTCTCTATCACTGCTTCGTTTTCCCAGCTAGCATCTTCCACTGGATGACTTTTCCACTTGACCAGATACTCGAAGTATTCTTTGCGCCTGGTCTTCTTACCCACTCGCTTGTCCAGTATGCATTCCATCTACGGCTTCTCTGTTACTGGCATCTGCTTCATCCACTGGATCGTTGGTTCCTCAGTCCCAGTCTCCGCTTCTCCAGCCCTGTATGGATATAAATCTGAAACATTGAATATCAGAGATATCCCGATGCCATCCGACAACTCAATTTCATAAGCATTCTCGCCAAATTTTTTCAGGACTCTGCATGGCCCAATTTTCTTCATTTTCAACTTGTTGTATGTTCCCCTTGGGAATCTTTCCTTCCTCAGGTGTGCTAGAACAAGATCCCCAACTTCAAACTGAAGTTGTCTCCGATGCTGATCTGCCTACGTTTGTATTCCTGATTTGATTTCATTAGTCGCTGCTTCACCTCGCTGTGAAGTTCCTACATCGCCTCAGCGAATTCCTCTGCACTAGTGTTGCTAGTCGCAGTTTGTTCTGAATCTCGCAATTCAGAAACTCCCCTCGGTTGTTTCCCATACACAATTTGAAATGGGCTTCTGCCTGTACTCCGATTCAGTGAATCATTGTATGCAAACTCTACCTGTGGCAACACATTGTCCCAACTGTTGTGATGCTGTCACCAGGCTTCTCAACAAGTCTCCCAGACTCCTGTTGACCACTTTCGTCTGTCCATCCGTCTGTGGATGATAAGCCGAACTAAATGCCAGATTAGTTCCCAGCTTCTTCCATAGTGTCCTCCAAAAATGACCTATGAATTTAGTGTCCCTGTCCGAAACAATACTTTTCGGCAATCCATGAAGTCTAACAACCTCCTTGAAAAACAAATTTGCGATGTGGGTCGCATCGCTGGTCTTCTGGCATGGAATGAAATGTGCCATCTTCGAAAACCTGTCCACGACCACAAAGATGGAATCAACACCTCTTTGTGTCCTCGGCAATCCCAATACAAAATCCATGCTTATCGCCTCCCATGGTCTCTTCGGTATGGGCAATGGCTGATAAAAACCTACATTCTGTTTTCTCCCTTTTGAATGCTGACAAATCCAACATCTGTCAACAAATCGCTTAACATCCGCACGCATCCCCGACCAAAAATATGACTCATTCAACTTTGTAAATGTCTTTTCGTGGCCAAAATTCCCTGCTAAAGCTCCGCTGTGCTTCTCCTTCAACAGGTTCTCCCTCATGGAGCAATTCGGAATACACAGTTGATTGCCTCTGAACCAAAATCCTTCCTGGATCATATAATATATCCAAGGACTCCGATCTCTGAGAACTGGATTCTCAGTTGCTTCATACGCTTCTCCAAAATCTGCATCTTCTGCGTACATATACCTGAGATTTTCAAAACCCAAGGTTTTGACCCGAAACTCCTGCAGCAGTAAACATTTCCTGCTCAAAGAATCAACCACTTTGTTAGCAGTTCCTGAAATGTGTTTGATCACAAACGTAAAATTCTGCATGTACTCTACCCATTTTGCATGTTTCTGATTCAACTTCTCTTGTTGACTCACAAACTGCAATGCATGATTATCGCTGTACAGTACAAATTCCTTTGGGATCAAGTAATGCCTCCACTTTTTCAGCCCCTGTATGATAGCATAAAATTCCTTATCATACGTGGAGTATTTAAGCTTTGCTTCATCTAGCTTCTCGCTGAAATATGCAACTGGTCTATCCTCCTAACTTAAGACCGCTCCTATAGCATACCCACTGGCATCACATTTCACTTGAAATGTCTTCTGAAAATCAGGCAACACCAACACTGGTCGCTCTGTGATCTTTCGCTTCAACAGATTGAAGCTCTTCTCAGCCTCGGCTGTCCAATAAAAAATCTTGTGTCATTTCTTTACCGTGTCCATCATCGTTGTGCTAATCCCACTGAAATTCCTGATGAACTTTTGGTAGAAACTAGCCAAACCATGGAAACTTCTCACCTCGAACACATTTCTCGGTGATGGCCAATTCATTATCACGTCCACCTTCTCTGGGTCCATCCTCAATTCATTCGCTGAAATAACAAAACCCAAGTAAATGAGTTGTGTCTTCATAAATGAGGACTTCTTCATATTGATTAATAGCTTCTCCTGTTGTAGCTTCCTCATCACAATGGCCAAATGCTTCAAATGCTCAGCCTCTGATTTACTGTAAATCAGTATGTCGTCCAAATAAACAATGATGAACTTTCTGATGAATTCCCTCAGGACTTCATTCATTAGCCTCATAAAAGTACTAGGTGCATTTGTCAAGCCAAACGGCATGACTAGCCACTCATACAGTCCTTCGTTGGTCTTGAAGGCTGTCTTCCACTCATCGCCTTCTCTCATGCGAATTTGGTGGTATCCACTTTTCAAATCGATCTTTGAAAAATAATTTGCCCCACTCAGGCAATCCATCAGATCATCCAACTCAGCAGTGGAAATCTGTACCTGATGGTAATTTTATTGATCTCTCTTGGAGTCTGTACACATTCTCCAGCCTCCATCCTTCTTCGGACTAAGCACTATTGGAACAACACATGGACTCAAGCTCTCTCTGACCAGTCCTTTGTCCATCAAATCTTGGACTTGCCTCTTGACCTCTTCATTTTCCTGCGGCGTCAACCTGTACGCGGCTTTATTTGGCAAACTTTCTCCTGGTATGAGGTCTATGTGATGACTCACGCTTCTCATCGGTGGCAACGAATGAGGTAATCCATTCACTATGATGTCAGCGAACTCTTCCAGCAGTTCTTGAATCTCATCAGGTAAATCATCCACTCTTGTGCTAGTCAGAACAATCCTCGGCTTTTTTACCACAAAGAATCGTGGATCTTCATTCTTCTCCATTTTTGAAAGGAGTTCCTTCCCACTCATGAGAAGTATTGTATTACTTACTTCCGGTTTCACTTCCTTATCCTTTATCGGAAGCAACTTATGGGTTCTTCCATTCTTCTCCAGTGTATATGTGTTCATTCTCCCATCATGAATCACATTTTTGTCATATTTCCATGGTCTACCCAGCAACAAATGACATACGTCCATGGGAATAACATCACACAGAATCTTATCATTATATCCCCCAATTTTAAATTCAACCAAGCATTGTTTGGTGACACTCACCTGATGTCCCTTTGTATGGACTCGGGTGATTAGTCGTCTCCAATTCCATGAGACTTTGTATGGACTCGGGTGATTAGTCGTCTCCAATTCTAATTTCTCCACCATCTCGATTGAGACGAGATTGTCAGTGCTTCCACTGTCCACAATAACCTTGCATTTCCTGTCCCTGGTTGTGCAAGCTATTTTGAACAGTCTGGTCCTTTTCACTGAGCTTTCCACCTCTTTCTCAGGTGTCAAAAGGACTTTATGCATTCCAAGCGATCTTTCGTTGTCTGCATCTTCTGTCTTAGCATCACGCCTCTGCGCTTCTGTGATGTGAGCTTCCCCTACATCCTTCTTTTTCTCTGGACACTAGTAAGACTTGTGCCCATTCTTCCCACATGTAAAACATGTGATTACTCCTCCTCTTCCTCTACCTCGACCTCTAGTACGAGGAAGAGTATTTGCATCAGCGTAATCTCCTCGCTGATCATTTTGTTGTCCTCTCTGTTCAACATATCGCTGCCTCTATTGTGAGGTTCCGCCTCTCTCAACTTTACCCTGAGGTTTTTTCCATTCCTCTTTGGGCTTCTGGAATTTGTCCTGGGCAACTACCTTGCCTCTTGGCTGGCTTCTGCCTCGCCCTCACTGTCCTTGCCTTCGGCTCAGCTTCTCCTCAGCTTTCAGAGCCATCTGGTAAGCATCTTCCACTGTTTGGATGGTTAGCATGTTTAACTCATCCTGAATGTCATATCTCAGACCATTCAGATATCTCGCCACCTTCTCATCATCACTCTCCCAATGACCTGCTCTGATGTTCAGTCGGTAGAACTCCTCAGTGTATTCCTTGACTGTCATCAGCTTCTGTCTCAGGTTCTGCATTCGTCTGAACAGAGTGATTTGATAATCCTTTGGGATGAACTTCGCTTTCATCTTCACGATCATTCTATCCCAGCTTTTGATCTTTTGCTTTCCTTTGGAACGTCTATCAGCTTGTAGCTCGTCCCACCACAATGTTGCATGTCCTTTCAAGCGCGTAACTACATGCTTGACTTTCTTATCTTCTTCCACATCTTCGTAATCGAAGTATGTGTCAAGAGCCCTTATCCTATCTAGCAGCTCCTCTACATCCAGATTCCCTTCATAGACTGGAATGTCCATCTTTGCCTTCGCACCCATCCTTGCGATGTCTTTGATCAATCGCTCGGTTGATGTGTCTTCTGCTGTGACCTCTTCGGCATGTCCAGCTTCCACTTCTACTTCAGAATCACTAAGATTCCTAGCACCAACTCCGCGTCTTTGTGTTGTCTCCATCTCCTCGAGTCTCGCTCGGAGATCTCTCATCTGCCGCTCCATTTCTGGATTTCCTGTTGGTCTGCCTCTTCTTCTCACCTCCCTATCTTCTGGTTCTGGTGACTGTCTTTCTCTCTTGGGCGGCATGATGTATCCTCTTCTCTGCTACAGAAATCAAAGAAATCCCCGCTCTGATACCACTTGATGCCTATGCACACTCCTCGGTGCACGATCGCCTCACACAGGACCTTCTTTCCCCTTGGCCCGAAGAACTCAATAGTTCTTCTACTTCCCTATCGGGAAGTTTGCACCCCACAGGTTCTATTCCACCTGACCCTCACTTCTTCCTTTGGAGGATCGGGCCTTCGCGACTTCGCGAATTCCCGGTTGATTTCTAACCCTTCGGATCCCCGAGGTTTGATGTCCCGATCTTCTCCTGCTTCCTCGGGACTTCCGCTTTATCACAACCTCGCACTATCATGACTTCGTCGCTCATGACCCCAGCGCTCGGTCCTCTGACTCCCGGGTTCCGATGTTCCGAGATGTCGATATCCTTCTGCTGCGATCTCGCTACCTCGCGCTCTCGCGACTTGTACCTCCCAATCTAGAAGTCTTTAACATGTGAGTCCTGAACTCGCGAGATCTTTGATCGCTGCCATCAGTCTAGCACTCACCCCTGTGGCCCACGCGGCTTACGTCACTATCGAGATGTCACACCTCGCGACTTTGCGACTCCCATTACCAACTCTCCGACGCTATTCTCACGAGATCCCGATAGCGATCTCCCGAATAATACAACGTCGACCAACCTGTATCAATGCTCTGCCCTCCTGAACTGAGAACTTTCCTGCAACGGGGAGAGATCTAACGAGTTACCAAAACTCACAGATTATCCACGAAGAATATCAATCGTCCACTCTTCTTCTTACGCAACCTCCAGACAAGAAGTGTCTCTCCACGAGACTTGTTCGTCAACCTGCGACTCTGCTTCTCAACCTGTTCGCGTAACTTTTCTCAGCTGCCCTTCAATCAACTTCGAAGGCCTATCCCTTCTAAGCTTTGACAACTTCAATTCCCTCAGGAAGAAGCTCTTGCACGCCTTCCTTGCGGAAAATCTTCGAACACACTAAGTGTTGAAGTCTTTGATCCTGCGCACTCCTGCAGCAGAAATCTTTCACTTCCCTTTGCTCAGAATCGCAACTCTGAGTCTTCGTCCAACTTGTGCACGCCTTGCATGGCTCCGGTGCTAAATATGCACTTCTGAGAACTTAGAACAAAAGTTACCTCTACTTGAACCCTTCTGTCAACGCACTCCTTGCGGACAATTCGACTGCACTCCTTGCAGGAATTCTCTGGTTCAAGATAGAGAAACAATTGAAACTAACTCCTCATTCTCACAGACTTCAATTTAACCATGAAATCACATACACAGCATATAAAAGCAAATGTATGGCAAGAAGCAAACATTCATAAGCATAATATCAACAATACACAGAGAATAACACAGCCATGGAATTGAATCAAAGCTTTCTTCTATTAATTCAATATCTATACATGGAGGTTCTTCAAACGCTTCTCTGCATGCTCCTCTCTTCTGCTTCAATGAATCCCCTTTGCAATGTACAAATGAGGGTGTCTATATCCTGTTTCCCTCTCGAGCTCTACGCTATCAAATCTAGAATTAAATGTTCTATCTACTTTGCATTAAATCTATTAAATGCCTTATTAAATGCCTCATCTACCTAAGGACATGACCTATCCGCTCAAGGTCCATTACAATATACAAGTGCACTTCATCAAATCAACACATTAATTTTTGCGCAACAATATCAAGGTGCTTTTCAAAAAAGAAATTATGTTGGCCTGTCCAGCTGTCTCCCGTTTTCACGCTGGCTCGCTTGACTTGGGCGATGCTCCTGCATCAATCCGCACCCCTAACGGATAAGGAATCGCATCTGTCATAACTGAAATCATTTTCAATGACCTATTGAAGAACATAAACTACGTCGATTGCAAGGCCACATGATTCTAGTCCTACTGCGCATTCATTGCGGCTACCAATGCTTTCCCTGGATTCAGCACCACTAGCCATCTCGTTACTAGTAAAAGAGAGATCACTGCTTTCTTTAACCGAACCTCCCACGAAACCACTGGTAATATTTACACCTCTATTACTCTTGATTTATTTCTACAATGTCACTTAGTTTTACACCTCATTTCAGAAGAAACATTGTTGAATAGGTAGAAGGCCAATAGCCCCAGATGGTCCGTATGCGTGGGGTTACTGCTTCAAAGAGGAGCAAGGCAATCCTCCTGCATAATACTATCGAACATCCTTCCAATGGCTCGAGGACCCATTCAAATTTCATGGTGATATATCTATTTTCTATGGAATTTGCAGGCACATCAAAAACCTAACCTAGTGAGGCTTAAGCCTCCTAATGTGCTTATTACTTTTCTTTGTGATTATCAGGAATTACAACTATGTAGCAACTAGGACTGCACTCGTATTTGACAGCATAAAGAACCCAGAAATTGTTGCTAGCGATCTCATGGTCTCTTTTAAGATGGTGATGTGGTTCTAGATGACCGCCCAATCCCAAATCCTTCCTACCACGATGTGATTATAGGAAGATGGCTTCCGTCCACGATGTGATTACAGGCATATGGGGTCCGTCTAGCAGCAACAGCACTACCGCAAAGCTAGAGCTGGAGATGAAACTAACAAGGCTCAAACCATGGAACGAGCTGGAACCACAGTTGAAGGTCCAAAAATCTAAGTTACAGTGGTTGAATCTCTTGTTTATAGACTAGAGCATGAGACCTGTGAGTACAAACTAGAATCAGTGTAGACACAAGAAATGTGTAGTGTCGATGAGAATTTGTGAGCGAGATGGACAACATGTGGCCTCGCCAGCTAGTTTGCAAATGGTTTGTATATGGTGAGTGCATGTGACCAAGTGGAGGGTGTGGGAAGTATCACAAAATTAGGATGACAAGTGCCCTGTATCAATGATGGTGACTCGAATATCGAATATTGGAGTGTCAGAGCCCTTAGTGAGTTGCAGTGTCAGTGTCAGAACCACTAAATCGACCATCCATGAATTTTTATTTTTTTTAATATTTTCTTAATCCTGAAAAATAGCTTTAAAAAATCCCACATACCATGGAATAAAGTCTCATCAATATCGTTTCGACCAATGATAAATAGAATTAAAAAAATAAAATGAAAAAATGAAAAATAAATTTGTTTTCATAAAAAAATCCAAATGATATTTATTTTTAACAACGCTTTGGGAAATTTGTGAGAAAGAATTAAACATTTAATAAAACTTTGGGTAATTTGGAAATGGTAATAAATGTGTTTTTCATAAACTCCAAAAAGCACCAACTAATATCACAAATTACACCTATTAATATACAAATTGCACCCATTAATAGAGGGTCAACGTTAGTTGACTGCTAGCGAAAGCTAGAGTCCCTCGCCCACGTAGGGACTAATAAGACCTTATAAGTTAGTACTAGGAACCTATGGGTACATGGATTATCATAAAAGTCAAGATTGAACTATAGGGAGATGAGGATATACACCCAACCCTCTTGGTTGGTTGGGAAGATAAACAATTTCTTTAAGTTAAGTTAAACAAATCATCCTTTTCGTTATCTAATTAGATAACCACTATTTTCTAGTGTGAAAGTAAAATCTGATTTTTTTAAATAGTTTTTCAAAAGTGCAACTCGCCCGATTTGATCACTCCTGAATTTGTATTGAATGCCAAATACCTTCGACATCGTATCTATTTTTATATGGTGTTAAATTTGGAAGTCATAAAGATTTCAGCTCTAGGATGATTTTCATTCAAGCTTTGGATGTTACATTCTAATATATATATATATATATACACATACACACACACACATATGTGACGTTGAGAATCATAGTATAAGTAAAATGAAATAAGTGTTGTATGGCAGCGTAGTCTTTGTTGGGTTGGAATGGGAATAAATGCACAACGATGGGGAATAAGTAGAAGAGGTAAATGGAAACTGCAGCAAAGCGACACACATGAAGCACAGGTGGTATCCATGTAGAAAATGACACGTGGCTCCTAGAGCAATTCTAGCATTGAAACCATTTAGTTTTTGAAAAAAATTTCATTCTAATTATACAGTGTTTTGCATAGTCCATCTTGCTTTTATTTTTACTAGTAGTACACCAGACAAAGTCTAACTTGCCATGTTTGAAATTTTCGTTCCTACCTTACATGTTTTACTTCTTCAATGTATTTATGAAATTCATTCATAATGATTTTTGTATCAATTTTCATAATCACTTCTTTAAATAGATCACGTGGCTTGTTGTCTCTATATGTGTTATGATAAATAAAGTTATATGTGGTGGCAAAGAAACAAATATATATTTTTTGAATCCCATTGTGTTCTTATAGATGTCGTACTCATCTATAAGTTTTTCGTGGGGCGTGTATAGTTCAAGTGTGGGACTTAGAGAATAACTGTCTTAATGACTTGAAGCAATACAAAACGATAGAAAATGTTTTTTGTTTGTTTGTTTGTTTTTTGAAATAAAGGTTCCTAGAAAATAGGACCAGGAATCACACACATCAAACATTTAAATTAAATAAACACAATCTCTTGACATTCAACATAGTTGAAGATAAAAATTTCTGAGCACATAAAAATAAAAGAAGATGACCGACATGCATAAATAGAACTAATTTTGCATTTCAAAAAAAATATTTTTCTTTGAAATATCTCAAAAAATAATATTGTCTGTTACGAAAATTTAAATGCGTTTGTCATATAGACTAGGATTGAGGCTCTCGCAGACCATAAAATAAATAACTATAATAAATTGGACTGTAGAAAGAAGAAGTGGCCGACGGTATATGATGGTATCTATCTCCCCCTTTTCTATTTTCTTGTTGATATCTTTTTCTTGTTGTTGTTGACAGCTACTGGAATCGTTTCAACTGCCTGTTATCCTTCATCGGTGAGATTTTCGATTTCCCTTTGGATCCATTCTTCAATGTAGCTTCTCATGGGGGCCACATTGATCTCGTCTTGTATTTTTATGTTGAAAAACTCATTTTCTAATTCCCTTAGATCGATAGAAAGATTACGCAGAGCCTGGTCAATTTCTTCATTTTGTACTGAATAGTCCAATAGCCAGTTGTCCATGTCATCTTCACCATATTCAAGGATGTTGTAAAACTTTTCTAAAGGCAACCCCTTAAAAATATCAACTTGGTCATTGAAGGCTTGCTTGGTTAAGGACAAGGAGTTAATGATTAAGTTGGGGTCTTGGACCTCATTGCTACTTCCGGCTAAGTCTATTTCAGTCATCTTTCTGAATAATTCTTCTTTATTTGATATGACTTGTTCACATGATTGGACATTGAGATGCAAGTTCTTCACTTTCTCTTTCCAGCATGCACTTAATTGAGTGATCCGGTTTGGGGAGGGGATATCTTCTTGTCTTGTTCTCATATATGTCATGTTAATGACATGGATGCCAAAAGGGATGACCGTCTCTATATAGAAACGTTCTTCATTTTTTAAATCTTCTTGCAAATGTTCATGCAAAGCATGTTCCCTCATTCCAAGGGAAGCCATACTTTGTGATGTTTCCCAGGCCTGAGTAATCAGCTCCATTCTTTTCTTGATATTCTTCTCCACGTAGCCTCTACACAATGCGAGGAGGCTGGAGGATCCTTTTAACTTGGTTGCAGGGCTGGTAGGCATGGTTATTGCTAAATTCCTGGCAAACAATGGTATATGAATCAAAGATTCCTCCAATTCCTTGAGTCAGTCCTTCAATCTGGCATTCTCGACCTCAATGCCTCCAATGGAATCATCAGGAGCATCTCCGGTTGCTCAGTAAAGTCGAGAGATTTGGGACAGTCGCATGTTCCTAAGGTTAATATCTGGAAAATATTTCTCTTTCTTATTTCTTACAACTCTCTTTTCAATAACTAAATTTTTAGACTCGCTGTCAAAAACAACGCTTTGGAATATGAGGGATTCATCTTCGTAAAAAAAATTGGTCTCATCTATTTCCATTAAGGGACTATGGTGGATCACGTCCCTGGGTTGATCAACATTGCATAATATGTTATCCAGATCAGTCTCAAGTTCCATGTCTTCACTTTCAATTTCGGGCTCTTTCGCTTGCCCTACAACGTTTTTTCTCTTCTTCCTCACGGGAAGCTTGTGAGAAATATCAATTTTACCGTGAGGAGGGTACTTATCTCCTCCACCGTTTGAATAATTTTGGGTTTCATTCTTACTGGGGTGGGCCATTGGAGCGATGCTTCGGGATGTTGTACTCTTGGGAGTGGTAACCGGGGATTGAACACTCTTCTCACCGAGGCCTTTTCCCTGTTGTTTGTACAATTCAGTGGTGCTTTGTAATGTCTCTAGGTCGCCAACGTCAGAAGCAGGAGTGTTTTCTTCAATGGCCCTGTCTTCGTTCAGGCGTGTCTGGATAAAAGAATTATTGAAGCCAACTGCTAGTAAATGTTCTAAAAAAATCCCATTAGGGTCGAACCCTCTTAGACTTTCATCATATCTTAGGTTCAAGTTGTTGAAATGGTTTGTTAATTCATAAATTTTGGTGATGTTCCTGAACACGAAGTCCTCGACTTTCCAAGGCATAGGAATGAACTTCTTTTTTCTCTTCTCACGGAATAAATCCAACCAGTAGTTGTATTTCCTTGCTATTTCTGTAACAAACATTCTGTCTGTAATGTGACATGGAAGGAAAGCAGGATTTTCCTTGGAGCCAAAAATCATTATCAGATTGTAATTATCCATTTGTTCAAGTGTCCCCTTCCTTTCCAAAAACTTGGTTTCTTGGTCAGACATGCGGGGAGCATCCTTTCCTAACAATAAATATTTGAAAACTGAGACAAAGTCATTAAAAACCTCATAAAAACAATGGGAGGCCTTGTGCTCCAACAGGCCTAGTACCAGAAGGTTACTAGGTCAAATTCATAGTTTACCCTCTTGGACACAGACAGTTTTGGAAACAGACAGCAATGCACTATCGCAAAAACCAAGTAGGATGACATATAAAATTTCTTCTCCTCTTTGAATCATGACAATTGGGAACAAATTTTGACAATGGAAATTAGCTTCCCCCAATAAAAAATGGCTTGCTCATTGACTCTGAAATAAAAAATATAAAGAATGATGTGGGAAATACTTGTTGTGGATTCTTGTCCTGTTATTCTTGTAAACAACCACGCAATTTCCCAGAATGGATTTCTAAATGAACTAACCTGCAAGCTTGTGATATCTTCAGGAACTTTCGTTGAGTCTTTCAGGAACTCAGGCAAGAGGTCCATCTTGTTATCATATTTTTTTAGGAACTGCTTGCATAGTCTTCTCCTCTGAAGGTCAATGTTGGCTCCAACAATATTAACATCTTGCGGAAGACCTCAGGTGACAAAGAAAAAAGAGAGTGGTCCCATAGTGGAATAATTATTTGGCCTAAAATATATCTCTCGGCGCACCAAGAGACCACCTCCTTACAGTCAAAAAATTCAGGGACACAACCTGCACGAGCAATTCCATAGGTCAAAATTACTCCATTTTGGGCGGAAGGGGATGAGTAGTAAGAGTATGCCTTGGACCACTGGAAGTTATGGTCCTCGCGCTCGAATATGTTCACTATATCTCCAGACAAATGTTGTCGAGTTGCTTCCATAAGTTTACCAGAACGTCTTTTTTCTCCAGACGATTCTTGAAATGAACAGTTGGAGGGGATAATATAACCCTCCACAAATCTTGGTCCAATGTGTGTGAATGGGAGATCTCCTCGATCCTTTCACTCATTAATGACAATATCTACGGTTTCTGCATGATGACATGTTAGCATTAAATATTAGTAATTGCATACTTAGAAGTGGGAAGGTGGCGGGTACAACGAAGAGCAATTAAGGATTGGAGGTTTCGTAAACCCGCCAACCCGACGACCTGTGAAAGACATTCCATTATGTTTGAAATGAACACTCGAAGAGATAATATAACCCTCCGCAAATATTGGTTTAATGTGTAGTAATGGGAGATCTCCTTGAGCCTTTTGCTCATTAATGACAATCTTTACAATTCATGCATGATGAGTTGTTAGCATTAAAGCTTACTAATTGCATATTTAGAAACAAGTGCGAAGTTAGCGGGGATGGGGAAGAGAAATTAAGGAATGGCTATGTATGAAAAGCGGTCGGATGGGCTTCAAAATAGGGTTACATGAGATACTCAGAAGAGGTGAGGGCCCGACATTCAAATTGTATGTCTTGGAAATTTTGAGTGCAAAATGTGTAAAATGGAAGAGGGCATGATGGGGCAGTCCAACGGTCAGTTTGTATATCGCAGAACTCTGGGTGTTGTTTGCAGGTCACAAAACAATGGAAATGAAATCTTAAGCCCGCATTTCCGGGAACTCACAATCGAAAAAGAGGCTAAGTATAGAATCATGTGGTTTTGTGTATGTTGCATTTTTTTTTCTATTTATATATGTTTATTAAATTGATATTTGAATCATGTGGTTTTGTGTATGTTGTATTTTTTTTTTTTCCATTTATACATGTTTATTAAATTGATATTTAAATCATGTGGTTTTGTGTATGTTATATTTTTATTTATTTTATTAAATTGTTCATAGTCTAAATGACAATTTAGGCCCATTACTAATTTAGGGATAAGCTCATAAAAATCCACAGAGATTCTAACCAATTTATTTGAGCTATTGTATAGTGAGAGAGTGTGTTTTCAATTAGTTTATATTTTTAATTTATTTTTAAAATACTAAGTGTTTATCATGATTTTATTGACATATTCTAAATAAATTAATTTTTATTTATAAACATTTAAATATAAGGGTTTTGGAAATATGACCATATGTCTCTTCTTACACAACTTCAACTAAGAAAAATATTCATTCTTTTAAGTGATTTCCCCACTTCTAATTTAATTTATTTTATGTTTCTTCATTACTAATTTCATATTAAATCAAGATTATAATATTTGATTAAAAGTTAATTTTCTCACATTTATTTTATACAGGGAATATAGACCTTTTAAGTGATTTCCCCACTTCTAATTTAATTTATTTTATGTTTCTTCATTACTAATTTCATATTAAATCAAGATTATAATATTTGATTAAAAGTTAATTTTCTCACATTTATTTTATACAGGGAATATAGACCTTCAATGGTTTAATTGTGAATACGGTACATTCTTTAGAGTTTCTTTCAATACTCTTGATAGTTATAAACAATTTTTATGGCTCGAAATGAATAGAGGAAGAGAAAATATACTCATAATTCTATGCTACTTTTCTCCTCTTCATTTTCCAATATATAAAAGACCAAAGATATTGCATGGTAACCCTTATATGTACCTAACAAATTCTATTTTATATTTTTTAAATGTGGGAGAGGTGATTTTAGTTAAATATTTTAAAACTAGGACTAGATGCTTGCAAACAAATATGTTTATATAAGGTAGAGATTCCATGTGGATAAAATAAATTGATATGGAGGAATTAAGAGGAAAGGGTTCATTCAAGATTTAAATGGACACATGATATGTTACTTACTAAGGATTTATGCATTTTTATTGAACTTTTGATTTGTAAAATTATACATTACTTTTACTCTGACATGAAGATACACTTGTCAATTGAGATATGGAGTTAGTGTAGTTAACTATTTGACACCACAAGAGAGAAGAATTTACCAAATGGATAATTTCAGGATTGGGATTAAACTACTAGAATCCACTAATATGCTTAATTTTTTTTATATTAGGAGAATAATTAAAGCTGAAACAAAATAGATGACAATTGAAATTCTATATGGAGACTAAATTACCAAAACATAGATGTATTTTCTTAGTGGATAGAAAGATAAAGCAAGAATGTCAGATGACATATATATTTGAATGAAATGTGCATGATTTTAACAAAACTTTTGGTACATGTGAAATGGGGAATGCTTTCAAGATCACAAGAGAAAACTTAGTGAGAGACATTAGAATGGTTGGTATGATGAATAATTAAAATCAAGTGAAAATGGTTATCAAGTGATACTCTAGATGAGGAGAAATATTGGATATATGAATACACAAAGCTTAAGTATAAAAAAAAAAGATATTTTCCTTTTAAAAAAAGGAGCTAATTGACACCTTCAGATGTACTTCAAAACTTTTATGGAAACAACTACATTTATGAGCCACTTATGAGATGAGGAAGAAATGATTGTATATGTACATTAATTTTATTAGAAATAAATTAATGGAAAGGATTTCAACATGGATTCTGAATAAAAGAAATATATGTTATTTAAAAATATATGTATAAATGTGTAAATTAATCTTCTTTCCCATGAAAAATACTTGATCTTCATAGTCTAACCACTGAAATGGTCAAACTAAAAGGTCCACTTTTGCATGCACTTCTCAAGGATATATTCAATCAAGCCATCTAGAATGGGTTTTCTTAAGATTTGTAAGTTAAGTGACATGTGTTTACAAAGATGATGATATAAATAATGTGAGAAATTACACAATCATTATGGTTAGAAGCCTATTTTCCAAGATATTGTCCATCATTCTAGAGACTAAAATAATTAAATACACATAAAAAACAATGACATGGTTTTTTCTTAGATTGGTTTTCAACCTAAGCATTCAATCATTGACCACAGGGTAACTCTTAGAGTTGATGCCTAAAAGAATGAAGGAAATATAATAGTACTCATCTTTTCTATGTAAATCAACTTTAATATTAAGGTGAAACAAGGATATCTCTCCACTTCAACATTATTCAATATATTCATCTTGATGAATTTAGAAGATTGGATCAAGGAGGATGGAGGAGGAGGAAAACACATGATATTGACTTATGTAGCTAATGTTGTGTTATTCTTAAGTCACAAAGATAATTTCCAAAGACATCTTGATGTCCTTAACAAATTTTGTAGTTACTTTTAAATGAAAACTAATATAAAAAGTAAAAGCAATGCTAATAAATACTTACAATAAAGATATAACCATCACATTTAATGTGGAAAATTGATATTACTTCCTTTTACAAATGCCTAAACTTCTAATTTAATTGTAGTTATAATTGAAAATCTCTTATAAAGACATTGATAATACTAAACAGGGAACCTCATTACTTCTTGTTTGGACTTGGACCCTCTCCAAAACAATTTTCAAGCACGGAATTAAAATACAACCTAATCTTCAAGCAAGAAATTAAAATACAACCTCCTTATTCTAAGATATTATGATATTAGTAAAAACATTAAATTATTTAAAAAAAATAAAAAATTATACTAATTTATTACATCTATAATTAAAATAAAAATTACATTTCAAAGTGAAGATTGGTATTACAATAAAAAAAAATTACATTTAAAATTAAAGATTGGTATTACAATAAATAAATGTAAACAGAATCGATAATTTAAAAGAAAAAATTAATAGGTTATTATTAAGAAAAACTTTAATTAAAAAAAAGTTGATACAAAATTTGTACCAAAACTGAAGCCCATTAATGATAGAGTAATAATACCTTTATGAAAAAACATTTATACGGATTGAAAAACATTTTCTTTATTAAAATTCAGATAAATTCTCATTGCCTAAGAACGACAGCATGGAAACATAAACTTAAGCATGGAAACATATCCAGAAGATAGTTCTCTCTAACCATGATAGATTATTCTATTTAATGAAATCAATATGCTACTATTCTACTATAGATTTTCGTTGGGAAGAAGAAGCACGGAGTTGTTGAAACCATCTTTTCTGTCAGAGTTCTTCAAATTTTCACTTCTGTCATTTCTGTTTTCACTATTTCCAATCCACTGTGAAATCTTTACAAACGACTTCATACGCCTGTAAAGCTGCTGGAAGAAACCTTTCCCATAACCAGAGTTTTGGTTATTCTTCGTGGTACTATTGTGCTTTTGATAACCTGGGATAGATAATCCATGCAAAATCATATTTTATCGCTCAAACGTGCCCTCGTAGCAACAATGGTGGCCTTTATTTACATCTTCTTTGGAATATTGACAATGTCAGCAATTATCGGCTCTGTAATTTTGCTTTTATCCATTCGTGGCGTTTATGCATACAATGAGTTATTAATCATATTTCTCTCAATACAGAGTCCAATTATTGATTAATTGTTATCAGTTATATGTAATATTGCTCACTGTGATTGTGGGTTTTTACAGGCAAGACGGTTAACCTGTTTATGGCAGCCGCTTTGCTCGTTATAGATGTAGTTATTAGCATTGATCCCATCGAAGTAATAACTCTCTTTCCCGTTTCAAATAGTTTCTTTCGAGTTTATTAACAGGGTTGAATGTCAAATATGGGTGCTTGATAATTCACTGCATTCGGCGATTTGATTGGGAAAAAAACGAAACCATAAAAAATCTCAAGCAATGGCCATTAAATTTGTTAATATCGTCGTATTTAATGGCCACGAATCGAATT
>JZKD02S0362679.1:0-10449 GCA_000966675.3 Picea glauca | reverse complement strand
AGTCTTTAGTTCCACAGTTATCCAAAGACGTCGCAACTTCAGGGGTTTTCTCTGAAGAAGAAGCCATCATGAGAGCTCAACAGTTTGAGCTTATTTATTCTCAGTCTGGTCTATTATACAACATCCTGCCGGATGCACCACGATCGATTCTGGACAAAACCAGACAGAGAGGCGGACCACATGCTGATGGTATAGTTGGTTCGGCACAAACTAATCCCGCTGAGAAATTGACAAAACAATTGCAGCAGTTATCGATACAACACTCAGCGGCCAGCCAGACTCCTGCTTTGGCTGCCCCTCCTACCCAAACGGCGGAAGTACATTCCGTCCAAACGGTTAACCCAAAGGCCAACCAGCAGCCCGAGGGCAAGAAGAAACAACGTAAGAAGGGTAGGGGGGATAAAAAAAACAAACGATAAGGCGAGTGAGGGCACCACAGAAAAGAGAAAGGCGAGGTGTCCGTGCAATCTTTGTGCGGAAGATCACTCGTGTAATGTGTGTGTGTGCCACCGTATCTTTTATGTTTTTATTGAGAATCTATTTCTTGCAATTTATTGTACAAGGTTAAAATCTACATGAGTCCTTTAAGGTGTTTATCATCATCTTCATCATCCATTTGTTGTTATTTGTTTTTGTGTTGTTGTGAAGAAGAAAATGCTATGAAAATTGATTGCGATCCATCTAGTTGAGTTTAAAAAAGTGTGCGTCTCGTATATCTATGTGAGTAACGGTTGTAAAACATTTGAAGCTATACTATTGTTCGTTCATTTGTTCAAGGAATATTGATACACTTGGGGATTTCATTGATACATTGTTTCTTATATTCCATAAATTTGAGAGCGATCTGAATAGTCCATGATATAAGAGTAGATCGAGTAAAATTTAATCATTCTTCATGAGCACTCAACAATCCACATGAATAAAGAAAGAGGCATGTGATTAAACACCACAATGGCACTAGCCCTTGTAGATATGGTAGCTTCCACCACTTAGGTAAAATAATATGGTTCGAAATATACCATGGTGGCATAAATATGATGATAAAATCCTCCCTTTCATTGTTAAAGCATGTATTACGACATTTTCGAGATATTCCAAAAAAAAAAATGTGGTTTGGACAAGTCGATTGAATATTTTCCTCCATTGCTTTATGACCAAACGGGTTATAGTAAACGTCTCCATGTTGTTTATACCGGACCTGAGATCCACTACAATTTGTTTGGACTCCATGGAATAGGATTAGTTGAGCGACCTCTTTTCGACATGAAAGTTTAGTTTAGACATGACCAAATAATCGACTTGCATGCTATTCAAGATCTATGCCATTCATGTTGCATCATCCCACGATCTCCTTCTCTCTCTCATGATATGATCAATGGCCTGAATATGTTTGCTATGTAAATTTGACAATTATCTCACAATATGTTGGGGTTTCAAATCCATGGGTCTAAACAATGAGATTATAGTGGAGTAGAATATTGTAGATGATTGCAATTTTGGGGGCGGTTAATAAAGTCAATAAGAGGTGGAATGTTTTGAATAATATGCAAATTGTTGCACAAGTACTATCAGATACACAACAAATTGGCTACAATTATCCTACCAATGGATCTAATTTAGAGAAATCCTTATTCAAAAATCTATACACCTTTGGGTTCCAACCACCAATATTTAAAGGAAGAAAAATCGATGATATGTGAAGCCAAGACCACATGCAAGCTTGTTAGATAGGAAGCATGAACCTCATCATTCATACCACCCACGTGCAACATCTGTTATGCAAGCTCATAATCATATATATAAACCCACACACTAGCCTAACAAAGGCACAAATATTTATTCTTATCATCATGAAGTTTGTTGGAAAAGAATATGCCTAATTCTCCATCGACGTACAATGCCCCTCTACATTTTGGCTTCTAGAGTAACTTGTCATTGGTTCTCATAATATGTCTTGATTAATGTTAAGTCAAACAGTTTTTTCGGTTTCAAGCTCCCAGACCTTGCACAGAGCTAGAGATAGTCCATTAGACCTATCATTCCATGTGATCTTGTACAGATACATAGCCTTCTCATATACAAATCAGTGTGATTCGATGTAGATAAGCAACATTTTCATAGAGAAAATTACTAGTGGAATTGAATTGGAGAATCCACTTGCACATGTAGCATGAACGCGTAAAGGTATTACCTTGTTCTTCGTTCACAATTATTTTTCCTTGAAAAATTTGGGTTGTTAGTATGTCATATGGTAGAATTATCATATTTTGAGCATATTCACATGACATAATTTCACAAAAGGGTAAAAGAAAACTTTAGCATAGTTTTCATATTTTGAAAAAGGGATTGAAGATTGCATTTGAAATGAAATAAGATGCAATGTCTTCTTATACTTTATGAGTGAATGACATTTATTAAGTGAATTAGTAAATTGGTGTTTGAAGAGATTGTTTATGAAAGTTGAAGTCTTAGTTGAAAATCAACTTGTTATTTTTTACTCAAAATATTTTTAAAGGCATTGTAAAGGAGAAATGGAAGGTTAGTTAAAAGCTTTATGTACTAAAACAATTATTAAAAATATTCATTTTGAAACATTGAATGTTCTTAGACCTGTTTTGAAATTGGAATAAGGGGGTTTAAGGACAATTTGTGCTTATGGATGGTGGTTATTTAATTTGATTCTTATGTTGTCTAGTGTGACACGTATTTAATACTAACGATAAAAATCATGCAAACAATGCACTCATGAAGTTTAACGGGGATTTCCACAATTAAGTGTATTGAAGTCTTCTCTAACTTACCATCTCTATAAAATGGTAAAAGGTTATGTGTCATTTCAAATATTTGACACTAAGTGGAAAATTGTAAATTCATCAAGTATAAAATTTCTTTGATCCATGAGCTAAATTGTCATCATTAAAGGATAATCATTGAATTGTACAAAGGGTAAATTGTTAGAAGCCTTTTCAATTGAAAGTCAATTGTGAATTTCATCATCAAGACCTTCCTGAAATTTGAATAAGGAGGTCAAGATCAAATCATGGTAATCAAGAGCTAGTACAAGTGAGCGTGACAAGTGAGCGATAGAATAATAAGAAATAGGAAAAGGAGGAAATCATTTACAAAAAGCCTCTCAAGAAATCAAGGAATTCCAAGAGTACAACCATGAATTACATGATCAAGTTGATATGAAAGATAAATTGATTGAAACACTTGAGTGACAGTTAATTAAAAAACAACACATAATTGATCACATGGTTGATACAATACAATCAACAAATGATCTTTGAGATGAAATATAAATGAAGGATTAACTGATTGATGCACTTCAGATAAAGTTAAGAGAAAAGCATAGTAAAATTGATGACATGATTGATGCAACATCTGCAACAAATAACCTCATACACAAGGTTGATGCAAGTTGTTACACAAAATATCTAATAGAGAATATTGATGCATGTGAAACAAAGGAGTTTATCCAAATGGTTGACACAACATGTGATACAAATGAGTTCTTAAAAAAGATTGATGTGGTTTGTGACACAAAAAACATAGTATAGATGGTTGATGCTAAATTTGATACGAAAGAATTGATGGTTGACACAAAAGGCATAGAAGATATGGAATCTTCCATTCAATTGATGGAGGAAATATTATCAAAGATTAATCAGAATCATAGAGTGACACTAGCAGCGCCAACAAATGTGAAGAAGCAAAAGAAAAACAAAATGATATTTCCAAGATGTTTGTTAGACCTTGGGAAGAATTATCATTCAAAAAAAATCGACATGACTTAGGATATGATAAAAGAAACAAATTTTATATCCCATATTATTTCAAACCAGCTCAATTTGTGAGTGCATGATTTCTTGAAGAAATTAAAAATATTACTAATAAGTGCCAACATTGTCATAGAGTTGGTCACTTGGAGTCACAATGTTTTGATCTCCATCCTTGTATTCATTGTGGGAAAACAAATAATCTCTCTGATAAGTGTTGAAACAAGAAGAAGGTTAAGTAAACAATTCATTATTATAGATGGATAAATTCATGGAAATGGAACCAACAAGTAAAGAAGTTGCATCAACAACTTCAACAAACTTCTCACCTTGTACTTGACAGGGAGGCATATTAGACATCAATGATGATAGTCAGGCCTAATGATTCAAAGTCCTATCAATCGTAAAAATAAATCAACATTTGGGAATTCCAGCATGACAGTTGATTCCTAAAATCAATCAACTATTGGGATGATAAATCAATAGAATGGGAATGTTCAGACATGGCAACTATCCACTTCTAGATTTATATATTGGCGGTTTTTTAGGCATATCTTCATGGAAGCACCATTGAGAAATTTCGAATTGAAGATGATACCAATTATTGTTTTGTTACTAATACAATTATTCAAATTTATGATTGAGGGGAGATGTTATATTATGAGTCCCTAGACAATCCCAAAGTCTGAAACCACATTGATATGAATTGTAAACCTTATCTCTTAATAAGGTGTTGTCATGATTCATTTATGAGTTGTAAGCGATATCTAGATCTAGAAGTGACCCAATCTATCTATTATAAATTCGTATCATCAAATCAACAAAATTACATAAAACCTTTTCCACCAAGTCTTATTTTGTTTTACTTATGCTGTGATTCTTAGAATGTAACATCCAAAGCTTGAACAAAAATCATCTGAGAGTTGGAATCTTTATGACTTCCAAATTTAAAATCATAGAAAAATAGATACGATGTCGATGGAATTTGGTATTCAATACAAATTCACGAGAGATCAAATCGGGCAAGTTGCACTTTTGAAAAACTATTTGACAAAAAAAAGATTTTACTTTGACACTAGAAAATAGTGGTTATCTAATTAGATAAAGAAAAGGAGGATTTGTTTAACTTGACTTAAAGAAATTGTTTATCTGCCCAACCAACCAAGAGTGTTGGGTGTATATCCTCATCTGCCTATAGTTCAAGCTTGACTTTTATGATAAGCCTTGTATCCATATGTTCCTAGTTCTAAATTATAAGGCCTTATTTAAGAAGTTCAAAGAGAGAAGTCCATCAAAACCATAAACTTAGCTGGAAATATGGAAAATGTTCTCCCTTAACATTCTAAATTGCGAAAAAAATGGTAAGATGAACATATACTTTAAGAAAATCTTGAGTTCTATAATCTTTAATGTCACATGATTTTTCAATGTATATGCGATTTTTCTGGAGTTGTAGATTGTATAGGAGATTTAATTTCACATGTTTTGTTTTTTTAAGGGTATGTGAAATAAATGAATTTTAATGAAAAAAGTAAAACATTTTTAATCATTTAATTAATGTTGATGAAATTGGACCATAAATTTATACAGCCTGAGTGGGCCTAATGGTTAAGAACATGTGTTTCCTCTTAAGAGGTCACAGGTTCAAATCCAGAGGGGGGTAGGGTATGTATACCTTTGTAGACTTTACCAGTCAAGAGGGGGGATCTTTAAATAATAATTTCAGCTACACAACTCATAATATGTTAAAGTCAACATTAAATTAATTCTAAATGTTGGGTCATTGTATAAAATCACTTATCATGTTCATTCATAAAGGGATAAGAATCCAATGTATAAAATAAATAGTTAACAAATAATGATGTGAAGAATTAGGTAACTAAGTCTTACATTCAATTTTCTTTACTAACCATGGTTATTAACTTTGGTTATTATTATATTTGGAATGATAAATGCAAATCAATAATTTATTAGTTAGTTATGTTCTCATTATCTTTATTGTAACTTGAAAATTGAATTTTGAATTTTGACATTTTTTATTTTTTATTTTTTTTTAAATTTAGATTTTATATTAAAAAGAAAATCATATTAATTAAGATTAATTATTACCTAATTTAACTTTTCTACTAGCTTATATTCATCTTAAATCATGGATCTAATTTTTTAAGGTCTAATTTTTTTTTTWTATATATTATTTCATTCCATATCAAGTTTTACASGGTGCTTGTAATTGTTGTTTCTTTTTTAATTGAGCCTATTTTATTATTATTATTATAATTTTTATAAAAAAAATTGTTATCTAACATAATATTCATGGCTCAACATCTCCCCATACTGAACTATAGAGCACCTCCCACTCTTGATACAATAAATCTTTACTAAAAATTAAAATATCATGATTAAAATAATAAACATTAAATGATTATTTTTCCATTTCAAATTTCAATTCTTCACCTTCAAATGCAATAATATTTAATAAATTGTTCAAATTCCAACTAATTATTAATAAAGACACTTATAAAATCCTGCTTAAAATGATGAACATTAAATAATTCATTTTTCTATTTTAATATTTAGTTCTTCACCTTGATATGCAATAATATTTAGTAAATTATTAGAATTCCAATCAATTATTATTAAAAGACACTTATGATTTGAATATTAATTAATCTCCCTAAAAATTATTTAAAAAAAAACCTAACCTATTTCCTAACTTAGCTCTACCACATTGTGGAAAACCTAACCCATTTTCTAACTTATAACCTATTTCCTAACTTAACTCTAACACATTGTGGAAAACCTAACGTATTTTCTAACTTAGACTATATACCACATTGTGGAAAACCTAACCTATTTTCTAACTTAGACTATATGGATATAAATAATTATTATTAATAAGAAATAATAAATAAATTATTAAAATTTATAAAAAAAATTATTAATAAATAATATTCATAAAAATTATCTCGGATGGGATGATATCGGAAATGACAAGCTAATGGTCAGACGGACGAACATCTGGTCAACACTCTCGCCACCTCGCGCCAACTCAGCCTGCACTTACCTTTGCCATTAATCCATGCAATTAAATCCTCGACCGACACACCCCTGCATTCAATTGCACTCAACTCAGTTTAATCCTTTGGCGATCCAGTTCGCGGGATCAATAATTGCAATGGGCTGGATGGAGGCCCAGTCCCATCAACTACCCTGGTTCAGTGGTTTTAGGCCCGATTTCTGGAAATCCATGGATCATTTGAGCTCTCGGCCTCCCGCGTCTTAGCCTCCTCCTCCAGACTGTCTACTTCTTTGCCTCTGGTTCAAGTTTCCTCTGCCCTTTCATCGTCCTTGGCGCTTTCAGCCTCCCATGCCTAACACCCATCCTTCAATCAGCTTTTTCTTTTGGTTCTGGCTCGAACCCTCTCCTTCACTCAGTAGTTTCCTCAAGCTCCACCTATGGTTTTAGGTGTTTCTCCTGTTGCCTCACCTTCGGGGTAAATCTAAACGGGGGGAGCGACCTAGTACGTAGCAAGGGGCAGAGGCTCGAGGGGTCGTGGCAAGCAGACTCTCCAAAGCTTGCCTCCAGACTCTACTTGTTTCTCCACCCCGGAGCTTCCCCTTGTCTCAACTCGCGCCACCTCTCCGGACCACCCTCCCGAATGGGCCACTAGTCCATAATTACCTCCCTTGTCTTCTCCTTATGCCTATAGATTTGAATGGTTCAACAACCATGGAAATTCCCCGGGCTTCGCTCCAAAGCTCAGCCCGAAGCTGGCTTCTCCCCACAATCCTCCACCTCGCCCTCCTCCACCCTTCGCTCCCCCCATTTCATCAATCCCTCTCTCTTCTTCATCCTCCCCACTCCCCTCTCCCGACCCCCCCTCCTTGTCCTCTGATTTTCTCTACCCCCTCCACCCTCATTTGCTTGCACCCGTTGCACTGAGATGGAACCTCTGAAGGATTCTTTGGATTTCATCAAGTGCGCAATTAAGGATGTCAATGGCACCAACAAAGAGATGCAGAATGGGGAAGAAGATCAGATTCGTCGTGAGGAACTCTTGATGTCTCTTCTTCTTTCTCAGGTTTCCCAAGTTTTTATGTCTACAGACAGTATAATTTACAAGTTTTTCGCCTTGCATGGCTTCTTAGCTCTAGGATTATATAGTTTTAGCTCATTTTAGTTTTTTGAATTCTACATGGACAGTCCATCTTACAGGATGTTCGCCCTATGTGGCATCCTAGATCTAGTATTTTACAGTTATGCTCTTTACAGTTTTTTAAGTTTTGCATGGACACTTTGAACCTCAATGACCATGTAACAACATTGGTTTCCCACCAAGACAATGTTGTCACAACCTCTTGGATAACATAACAACTTTGCTCCTTAACAGGATCTAATATATCTTCTAACTTAAAAAAAAATATTCATAAAAATTAATTCTTAATAAACTATTTAAATATTAAATATTCTACATAATTTATTAAAAAACTATATTATAATAATCAAATTATAAATACATATATATTACTTTCCTATTAATTAAATATAGTTTAAATGATTGTTTTCATAGTTACTTTGATATTTAACTAGCACAGCCACTCAAAACCATGGCTGATGAACGCCGAAAATGCCAAAGCTTCCTCTCGTAACTGGAATGATGAAATGCGTGGACAAGTGGAATTTGAAGATTCAATATGAAATGCACGAAAATGAAACGTGCCCACAACCAGAAAATGAAAATGAAACCCTGAGAAAATGAAACATGCCTACAGCTGAGCAAATCCAAAAGTGGTAATCCCAAAGGTTAATCATTTAAACTTGGAAATCATATAGTGCTACAATAATTGCTTAATATGATTAGGTAATTGTTAAAAAGTAAAAAGGTTAACTAATGCATTCAAAAATACAAGGAAGTTATGAAGAGTAAATCATATTCATTGATTTGGGAGGACGATTAAGAATATGACTGCATCTTTAATTGTTAGCCATCAAATTAAAATTTTAGATTAAAAAGTGATTAATAGTGCCCATTATCAAAAGATATACACCTTTCCGTGTAATTAAATATAATTTAAATGATTGCTTTCATAATTCATATTGATGATTGTGATGTAATGTCATTACTTTAATCATCTAAATTCAAATTCCACTTTTAGAGTGTGAATAGGAATCATAGAATTCAATCATAGATTAAAAAGTCTTCAAAAAGTGTTCAAGTGTTCTCTTGATTAGGACATTTTATAGGGTAAGTTTTTTAAAATAATATTTTATTCAACTTTTTGACTAACTTTTTGACTACCGTAACCAGTTAAGCAATGCGTTCCCACTTGTATTTACATGCTTAAGCAATGCATTCCCACTTGTATTTACATGCTCTTGGGCAGATGCTATCCTCGTGGGATTCAGAAAGAAAGTCTTATTGTTTCTCATTTGTTCTCGTTTTGTTCATCAATGTATCCCTAGGTAGTAGAGCGGTGATGGAGGAGGTCACGAGATCGAACCTGAAGCTGTCAATGCCATCCAGAAGCAAAATCGTATTGAAGGAAGAAGCCTTGGCTGCCTGGCGCTTCCAGCCTTCCGATATGGCCAAAGCCCAGGACGCCGATGCTGCGTGGATCTTCCAGGCCTCCCAGCGAGACATGGAAATCGTAATCAGAGCGCTCGAGAGGGAATTGAACTCCAGACCAGTCAAACCCGTCATAATCGGGACTTCGAACGAGAAGATTGCGGGAAGTTCCAGGAGCGAGGTACCGTCGTCGTCCACGTCCAGTTGTGATCCGGGCAGCCCTTCTCAGGCTGCCGTCGAATCAAAGAAAATCGCAAGCGTTGAAGTTTCGGATTCGATGGCGAGCCAATCTGAGACTTCGGGGACACGAACGCCGCCCTCAGAGGCGCTGTCAAGATCCTGTAATAATCAAAGATCCATCCCGGTGATAAATAAGCTCATCGGCAAGAGGCGGTCGCGAAGGGAAAAGCGGGTTCCGCTCACGATTACGAGGGCATATCCCGATGATTTGCAAGCAATGGTTCAGGAGATGACGGGTTTCCCCCTCGAAAACAGCAGCAGGGCGGCCGCCTCTCTCTTGAAGCCACAGCCAAAGCGGCCCGGCCAAATCGGTCGCAATATCATCCCCTCCGCTTCTTCTTGCGCGGGGCTCCCTGTTGCCATAAGCGGCTTATTTGGCACTCGCCCTAATGATCTGCATCCAACAGCCTTCTGCAACAATTTAGCAGAGAATTCTGTGTATTCAGTGGGCAATGCAACATCTAGTCCACATATTAATTCCATCGGAATAGATAAGGATAACACTTTACAGAGTCAGATTAACGCTTTCCCTCAAACGGATTTCTGGATCTGAGCAATTCTTAGGCCAGTGTCGGCAATTCACAGGTCTTCTTCTCCTTCTTGTTCAGAGATGAATTTGTATGTAAAAATTTAAGTTCCAGCATCTGGTTATGGAGATGGATTTCTTTATGTAAAGGAAATCCAAGAAGAGCGTGGAGAATGGACAGAAAATAATGGACGATCAGGAGTGACCATGAAGAGTGTACAAATCCGTCCATGGTCTTTAAGTTGGGTACTATTTTGTACGGGAGGGATTCGTAGAGCTAATTCATTTCAAAAACATATTTGCCTCTACATGAGGATGGTGCAAGATGAGTTCAAAA
>JZKD02S0362657.1:0-18784 GCA_000966675.3 Picea glauca | reverse complement strand
GGGCAACAATGGATTTTCCTTTTTCAGGGGCATGGTGGGCCTCAGTTTTCAACCTTTTTCTAGAATGAGAGGACTGAGATGGTGAGTGGACATGTGCAACTTGGACAATTGGGTTAATAGGAGGGGGAGTAGATAAGGACAAATTGGGCCAGCCACGATGTTGGGAGACTACTGGGTGGACAATATCTTTCCATCTTTCATTTTCGAGAACCTTGGTTTGTGATGTAGGAGCATCGCTCCAAGCTAGCTACGTGCCATCCAGCCAGCACATCAAAGAGCGCATTCAATGGGAGGAGAGAGGCGCAACCCTCTCACTTTCAAATTTTGAATTTGAATTAATTATATTAAATGATTGTAAGGTCGAAGAGCCAAAGATGTTCCTTTGAGCAGGTTGTAGTTAATGTTGCCTTAATGGACGATAGGTAGAAGGGGATCTAACTCCAATACGGATTAGATGGCCCATTCAATGTAATTGAATGCAATTAATGAGAGTTAGTGAGATGGAGGGAAGAGCTCAAAGATTCCCCTCATGTAAAATATCTTGGCATATTATTTTTGGTAGAGTCAGAAAAGTAGAGAGTTTGTAGAGTCAGTAGAGAGAAGAGAGAGGCGAGACTCTATTGCAGTCCGATCTCTAACACATTGTAAAGAGGCATTTCATATTAATACAATCAGAGCAGTTTTTCCTGCATGTTATTCTGTGTATGTTGATGAATGTCTTTATGTGTTGATGATATACTATAGATGTATGTCAGTTTTCATTTGCAAGTTACAGACATAAGTCGTTGTCTATTGGGTTGTTTGACTCCAGGTCTAGTTCTTTGTGGCTTCATGCAAGAGGTTGCATGACAGAACACTGTGGGTTCTGTAAGCCAATGCATAGAGTGCACTTCTGAATTCTACAGAATTTGGATAGAGTTGTGCCAAGAGGGTGCACCAGAGGAAGTATTAGACCCAGGGAGAATCCTCCAGGTTGTTGAACACCTTGGAGGTAAGACTGTGCAGAGGAAGGCAGAGAGAAAACAAAATCACTAAGAGTTATGTGGAAGCTCTACCAAGAGGGAATTGAGCAAATGCAAAGAATGCATTGAGGAGAACTCTATTTTTAGTTCAGTAAGAAGACAGATTCACTGAGGATTCTGGATAACTCTACTTGGAGGGCATTGAGTCGGTGCAAGTGTGCACATAAGCAACTCTTTCAAGTTCTGAGATAGGAGAAGTGTCAAAGAGAAAGACACTCATAGGGTTACTGAGCACCCTGTAGGCTCCGCAAGGAGTGCTTGAGAAGGAAGTTGCAAAAGAGGGAACTTCCATCCATTCAAGGAGAGAGAGGGACAGAGACACTTAGAGGTTCAAGCAAGAAAAGATCGGGATGGATAGCACATTTGTGTGCAGGGACCCTGCAAGGAGTGTAGAGGTCGAGAAACCCTTTGAGGTTTCAGAGTGAACAAAGCACAGGAGGGACAACATTTTCCAGAATGCAGGTGAGACCTCAGGTCACAGTGTTCACAGAGGAAGCAAAGGTTGAGGCCTTTGAAACTTTGACAAATATTCCAAGGGAAAGGAAGAAGGGCATGCTCAAGGAGGAGCTACAACTACTGTCAGATCTTGTGCGAAGAACCGATAGTCATCGGATCTAGAAGAAGGCGCACATAGTTTAACCTCTAGGAGGTCGTAAAGAAGTTGAAATGGACAGTGGAGACACTTTGTGGAGAAGTTCCAAAATCTCGAGAGCCATAGGATCACACCAAGTTGTGAGGTATTTAAGCCCTTAGAAGCACCCCTGGAGAGGATTCGTATGGACGGTAGCGACACTTTGTGGAGAAGTGAAGAAATCCTGTGGACCGTTGGATCTCATAGATATGTGATGGGGTTAAGACTGAGAGTAATTTAGTGTTCAAAATCTCAGGAGGAGTAGCGACTGTTGGATGATAAGCATTAGGAGTCATTGATCTCGCGCTCGATTTTTGCTATTTCGGAGTTCTGGGTTTGGAGAAGAAAGTGATTTTGGAGTCGCTGCATTGTGAACTCTCAGTTCACGAAATCCTGAAATCCAAAAATAATCTAGACCGTTGGATCTGGATCAACGAGGTTCGTTGATATCGCATGTGAATTTTTCTATTTCGGAGTTTGGGTTTGGAGCAGCAAGTGATTTTGGAGTCGCAGCATCATGAACTCCTGGTTCGTGAAATCCTGAAATCCTGAAAGAATCTAGACCATCAGATCTGGATCAACGAGGTTCATTGATCTCACATGTTAATTTCGATATTTCAGAGTTCAGGGTTTGGAGCAGCGAGTGATTTTGAAGTTGTTGCATCATAAACTCTCAGTTCACAAAATCCTGAAATCCTGAAATCCAAAAGAATATAGATCGTCAGATCCAGGTCAACGAGGTTCATTGATCTCGCATGTGAATTCACACATTGGAGTTCAGGGTTTGGGTTCGGTGAAATCTCAAAATGATCTGAGCCATTGGATTGAAGTAGGCTCACATCCATTGATCCCGTAAAAGGATAAATTTTGGAATTTTGGCATTTCAGAATTCTGGGAATCATAAGGGAAGAGAAACTATTATTGGTTGTTCGCTCGAAAGTCTTGAAAAGTCATAACTAGTGCGAAATAGGTGGCGTGTACTCGTCACATTGAAGGAGTCAACCTTTGTTGACATTTCTGGTTTTGGGGGTTGAAGAGTCAAGGAACTTACATCAGGATTCGCGAAGTCGTGAAACCCGAAATTTCTTTTCGGTAAAGGTTACGATCATATTTGTTGGTCAAGTGGTTAGAGTTAGTGCCTGGTGTTTGATAACGTAGGAATAACTTATAAGGACCTATGGATACACCCTTGTGAGTGTGAGATATTTCCTGCGTGAAAAATCGAAGAGTCAATCCGAAACAGAGGAGAATTTAGAATGATCTTGTGCAGATCTTGGCCTGAGGATAAGGGGTCTACATCAAAGTGGTATCAGAGCCACTTTCTGTCTGTAGACTGTAGGAAGAAGGAGGAAGAGTAGATAAATAAAATACTCTGATACACACCATCAAGTGGTATTAGAGAAGGAATTCGTCTGTATATTTTAGGTGAAGAGGATTGAAGAGATTGTTGCAGAACACAACAACAAATAGATAGTCAGGTGGACTGTAGGAAATGATAGAAATGCTCTCAGTTGTAGAGTAAAAGAAACAATTTTTCCAGGAGGAAAGATAGGAATAGGAAGATGGCTATTGAATGCCATGGACGTGGTGGGAAGAAGAACCATCAGCATCAAAGAAAAGATGAGATGGATAAAGAGCTCGTTGAAGTAAGAGCGAGGATGGAAGAGCTTGCACTGCGAGTGCAGCAGAATGAAAAATTGCGATGGGTATATGAATGGACCATGAAAACGAAAGTAAAGTGACTAGTCAAGGAATTGTTGGCCAAAAGACAATGAAGGCTATTGAAAATATGGCTGAGGTATGTTGAAAGCCTCATAGACATAGAGAAAGTCATTCGTGTGTGTGAACCAGAAGCTGGGAGAAATCTCAGTGATGATGAGGAGAAGAGATCACTGGAAGATCTCATGAACTACCAGGTAGGCAGTGAAGAAAGTTCAGATTGTCAAATGGGCAATGTGATGGGATCGTTAGAGGATCTCATAGACTGCCAAGTGGGCAGCAGAAAATTCCCAATTTTCCAGGTGGGCAGGGAGAAGGAGATGAGACTATTTGAAAGTATCGAGAGCTCAGAAATGAGTTCATGTCAACAAGAAGTGTTGATGGAGATGGGATCGATTGATCTCATAGACTGCCAGGTGGGCAAGGTAGAAATCCCATATTGCCAAGTGGGCAAGGGAGAGCAAATGAGACTGTTTGAAAGTCTCATGAACTCAGGGATGAGTTCGGATCAGCGAGAGGAGATTATAGAGAAGGATCAGACACACTTTCTGATCATTGGGGGAATTGAAGTATTCTTTCCACATAGCCCAGGAGAGACCAAAGCCTGTGTTGTAGATACAATAACAACAGTAGAAGAATAACCAGTTGTGACTATTAGGGAGAAAGAAGAATCGGAGGATACATCAAAATATGCCCCAACATAAGAAGGACATGGGGATAAGATACTCACTCCATGGGAGAAGGAGATATAAATGATGGAGGATTGGTTAAGCCATCCAGAGCTAGTAGATGACTACCATGAGCAGACAGTCATGCAGATGTTAGCAGACGAGCATTCTAAGGAATCGCTCAGAAATTTTAGCCAGGGAGATGAACAGATGATAACTGCAATGTCGAGGTATGCAATAGAAGATGAAGGAAAATTCCAGTCTGAGGAGTAGTTGGAGGAAGCTGGAGATATGCCAGTAGGAGAGTTGACAGTTAAGTTGTCAAAAGAGGAAGCTGAGAAGAGACTTAGTGATGAAACTACAAAAAAGGATTTTGCAGCAGAGTGATCAGTTAGTGCCACAGAAGAGGAAAACAACATGGGGGATTATGATGACCTACCCACCGATAAGGAGGAAGTGCAGCTGAGGATACTGCATAAAGGGAGCCAGCCACTGCAGCAACTAGATGAGATAATTGAGGAGATCAGAAGGTTGATGCCGATGATCAGATCAACATAAGTGGTCAGCAAAGGGAAGCTAAACAACAAGGGACCTACCATAGCAGTAGGGCAACAGAAGATGCAGCAGCAGCAGCGAAGCGATGGAGCGGATGGACAGCTCCAAAGAACTATTTGGGATCCAAGTGGATTTCAATAGAGATGCTGGGAAGCTCATGAGAAGGATCTTGTGAATTTTTCATAGCAGAGGAGTATGATGTAGGAGCATCACTCCAAGCCAGCTACATGCCAGCCTACCAGCACAACAAAGCACGCATTCAATGGGAGGAGAGAGGCGCAACCCTTTCACTTTCAAATTTTGAATTTGAATTAATTGTATTAAATGATTGTAACGCTGAAGAGACAAATCCGAGCCTTTGAGAAGGCTGTAGTTAATGTCTCCTTAATGGACAATAGGTAGAAGGGGATCTAACTCCAATACGGATTAGATGTCCCATTCAATGTAATTGAATGTAATTAATGATAGTTGGTGAGATGGAGGGAAGAGCTCAAAGAGCCCCCTCATGTAAAAGATATTTCCATATTATTTTTGGTAGATTCAAAAAAGTAGAGAGTCTATAGAGTCAGTAGAGAGAAGAGAGAGTTGAGAATCTGTTGCAGTCCGAACTCAAACACATTGTAAAGAGGCATTTCATAATAATACAATCAGAGTAGTTTTTCCTGCATGTTATTCTGTGTATGTTGATGAATGTCTTTATGTGTTGATGATATACTGTAGATGTATGTTAGTTTGTATTTGCAGGTTACAGACATAAGTCATTGTCTATTGGGTTCTTTGATTCCAGGTCTGATTCTTTGTAAGTTCTGTAAGCCAATGCCTAGAGTGCACTTCTGAATTATATGGATTTTGGACAGAGTTGTGACAAGAGGGTGCATTAGAGGAAGTATTAGACCTAGGGAGAAGCCTCCAGGTTGTTGAACACCTTGGAGGTAAGACTGTGCAGAGAAAGGCACATAGAAAACATAATCTCTGAGGGTTCTGTGGAAGTTCTTTAAGAGGGAATTGAGAAAATGCAGAGGATGCATTGAGGAGAACTCTATTTTGAGTTAAGTAAGAAGACATACTCACTGAGGATTCTGGAGAACTCTGCCAAGAGGGCATTGAGTCGGTGCAAGTGTGCACAGAAGGAACTCTTTCGAGTTATGAGATAGGAGAAGTGTCAAGGCGAAAAACACTCACAGGGTTACTAAACGCCCTATAGGCTCAGCAAGGAGTGCTCGAGAAGGAATTTGTAGAAGAGGGAACTTCCATCCCTTCAAGGAGAAAGAGGGACAGAGACACTTAGAGGTTTGAGCAAGAAAAACTTAGGATGGATAGCATAGTTGTGTGTAGGGACCCTGCAAGCAGTGCAGAGGTCGAGAAACCCTTTGAGGTTTCAGAGTGAACAAAGCTCAGGAGGGACAACGTTTTCCAGAACGCAGGTGAGACCCCAGGTCACAGTGTTCGTAGAGGAAGCAAAGTTTGAGGCCTTTGAAAATTTGACAAATCTTCCAAGGGAAAGGAAGAAGGGCATGCTCAAGGAGGAGCTACAGCTACCATCAGATCTTGTGCGAAGAACCAATACTCACCGGATCTGGAGGAAGGCGCACAAAGTTTAACCTCTAGGAGGTCATGCAAGAAAGAAGCTAAAATAGATGATGGAGACACTTCATGGAGAGGTGCCAAAATCCCGAGAGCCATAGGATCACACCAAGTTGCGAGGGGTTTAAGCCCTTAGAAGCACCCCAAGAGAGGAGTCGTATGGATGGTAGAGACATTTCGTGGAGAAGTGCCAAAATCCTATGGATCGTTGGATCTTGTAGATCTATGAGGGGGTTAATACTGAGAGTCTTTTAGCATTCATAGCCTCAGGAGGATTAGCGACCGTTGGATGAGAAGCATCAGGAGCCATTGATCTTGCTCTCGAGTTTCGCTATTTCAGAGTTTGGGGTTTGGAGTAGAAAGTTCTTTTGGAGTTGTTGCATCGTGAACTCTTGGTTGGCGAAATCCTGAAATCCTGAAAGAATCCAGATCGTGAGATCTTGATAAATGAGGTTCGTTGATCTCGCATGTGAATTTCACTATTTCGGAGTTCGGGGTTTGGAGCAGCAAGTGATTTTGGAGTTGTTGCATCGTGAACTCCTGATTCACAAAATCCCAAAATCCCAAAATAATCTAGACCAACAGATCCATATCAACGAGGTTTGTTGGTCTCGCATGTGAATTTTTCTATTTCGAAGTTCGGGGTTTGGAGTAGCAAGTGATTTTAGAGTTGCTGCATCATGAACTCCCGGTTCGTGAAATCCTGAAATCCTGAAATCCAGAAAGAATATAGACCGTCAGATCTGAGTCAACGAGGTTTGTTGATATCCCATGTGAATTCACACATCGGAGTTTGGGGTTCGGGATTGGCGAAATCTTGAAAAGATCTGAGCCATTGGATTGAAGTAGGCTCACAGTCGTTGATCCCGTAAAAGGAGAAATTTCATAATTTTGGCATTTTGAAATTCGGGGAATCATAAGGGAACAAGAACGATTGTTGGTTGTTCACTCGAAAGTCCAAAAAAGTAGGAACTAGTGGGAAATAGGTGGTCTGTACTCGTCACATTGAAGGAATCAAACTTCATTGATATTTTAGGTTTTGGGGGTTGAAGAATCAAGGAACTTACATCAGGATTCGCAAAGTCACGAAACCCAAAATTCTTTTTCGGTAAAGGTTACGATCATATTTTTTGGTCAAGTGGTTAGAGTTAGCACCTGGTGTTTGATCATGCATGCATAACTTATAATGACCTGTGGATACACCCTTGTGAGTGTGAGATATTTCCTGCAGGAAAAATTGAAGAGTCAATCCTACTCAGAGAAGAATTTAGAACGATCCTGTGCGGATCTTGGCCTAAGGGTTGGGGGTCTACATCAAAGTGGTATCAGAGCCACTTTCTATCTGTAGACTGCAGGCAGAGGGAGGTAGAGTAGATAAAGAAAATACTTTGATACACACCATAAAGTGGTATCAATGTAGGACTTCGTCTGTATATTTCAGGTGAAGAGGATTGAAGAGATTGTTGCAGGCCACAGCAGCAAATAGACAGTTAGGTGGACTGTAGGAAATGATAGAAATGCTCATAGTTGTAGAGTAACAGCAACAAGTTTTCCAGGAGGGAAGATAGGAACAGGAATATGGCTACTAAAGGCCATGGACGTGGTGGAAAGAAGAAACATCAGCAGCAGAGAAAAGATGAGATGGATAAAGAGCTCACTGAAGTAAGAGTGAGGATGGAAGAGCTTGCACTACGGGTGCAACATAATGAAAAATCACGATGGGTAAATGAATTCCCCATGAAAATGAAAGTAAAGAGACTAGTCAAGGAATTTTTGGCCAAAAGACAGCAAAGGTTGTTGAAAATATGGTTATATATGTTGAAATACTTAGAGACATAGAGGAAGTGGTTCGTGTGTGTGAACCAGAAGCTGGGATAAATCTTAGTGATGATGAGGAGAGGAGATCACTGGAAGATCACGTGAACTACCAGGAAGGCAGTGAAGAAAGTTCAGATTGTCAAATGGGCAATGTGATGGGATCGTTGGAGGATCTCATAGACTGCCAAGTGGGTAGCAAAAAATTCCCAATTTTCCAGGTGGGAAGGGAGAAGGAGATGAGACTGTCTGAAAGTCTCGGGAGATCATAAGTGATTTCATTTCAGAAAGGAGTGATGATGGAGATGGGATCGATCGATCTCATAGACTGCTAGGTGGGAAGGGCATAAATTCCATATTTCCAAGTGGGCAAGTGAGAGCATATGAGACTGTTTGGAAGTCTCATGAACTTGGGGATGAGTTCAGATCAGTGAGAGGAGTTGATAGAGAAGGATTAGACACACTTTTTGATCATTGGGATAATTGAAGTATTCCTGCCACATAGCCCAGGAGAGACCAAAGACTATGTTGTAGATATAAAAGCATCAGTAGAAAGACAACCAGTTGTGACTATCAGGGAGAAAGAATAACCAAAGAAGACATCAAAATCTGCCCTAGTAGAAGAAGGACATGGGGATAATATACTCACTCCATGGGAGAAGGAGCTAGAAATGTTGGAGGATTGGTTAAGCCATCCAGAGCCAGTAGATGACTGCCATGAGCAGACAATCATGCAGATGTTAGCAGAGGATCATTCCAAGGAATCACTCAGAAAGCTTAGCCAAGGAGTTGAACAGATGATAACTGCAATGTCGAGGTATGTAGCAGAAGATGAAGGAAAATTCCAATCTGAGGAGCAGCTAGAGGAAGCTGGAGATATGTCAGTAGGAGAGCTGACAGTCAAGCTGTCAGAAGAGGAAGCTGAGAAGAGACTCAGTGATGAAACTGCAGAAGAGGAGTCTGCAGCAGAGGGTCTAGTTAGTGCCACAGAAGAGGAAAACAACATGGGGGATCATGATGACCTAGCCACCGATAAGGAGGAATTGTAGTTGAGGAAACTGCATAAAGGGAGCCAGCCACTGCACCGGCTAGATGAGATAATTGAGGAGATTAGACGGTTGATTTTGATGATCATATCAGCAAAAGCGGTCAGCAAAGGGAAGCTAAACAACAAGGGACCTGCCATAGTAGCAGAGTAGCAGAAGATGCAACAGTAACAACGAAGCGATGGAGCAGATGGACAGCTCCAAAGAACTGTTTGGGATCCAGGTGGATTTCAACAACGATGATGGGAAGCTCATGAGTAGGATCTCATGAATTTTTCATAGTAGAGGAGTATGATGCAATAGCATCGCTCCAAACCAGCTACGCACCAACCAGCTAGCACATCAAAGCGCGCATTCAATATGAGAGAGGCGCAACCCTCTCACTTTCAAATTTTGAATTTGAATTAATTGTATTAAATGATTGTAAGGTCGAAGAGACAAAGTCATTCCTTTGAGCAGGTTGTAGTTAATTTCACCTTAATGTACGATAGGTAGAAGGGGATCTAACTCCAATATGGATTAGATGGCCCATTAAATGCAATTGAATGTAATTAATGAGAGTTGGTGAGATGGAGGGAAGAGCTCAAAGAGCCCCCTCATGTAAAAGATCTTGGCATCTTATTTTTCTTAGAGTCAAAAAAGTAGAGAGTCTGTAGAGTCAGTAGAGAGAAGAGAGAGCCGAGACTCTGTTGCAGTCCGATCTTGAACACATTGTAAAGAGGCATTTCATATTAATACAATCAGAGTAGTTTTTCCTGCATGTTATTCTATGTATGTTGGTGAATGTATTTATGTGTTGATGATATACTGTAGATGTATGTTAGTTTTCATTTGCAGGTTACATACATAAGTCATTCTATGTTGGGTTCTTTGATTCTAGGTCTGGTTCTTTGTGGCTTCATGCAAGAAGGTGCATGACAAAACATTGTGGGTTCTGTAAGCCAGTGCATAGAGTGCACTTCTGAATTCTACAGAATTTGGACAAAGTTGTGCGAAGAGGGTGCAACAAAGGAAGTATTAGACCCAGGGAGAAGCCTCTAGGTTGTTGAACACCTTGGAGGTAAGACTGTGCAAAGGAAGGCATAGAGAAAACATAATCATTGAGGGTTTTGTGGAAGCTCTACTAAGAGGGCATTGAGAAAATGCACAAGATGCATTGAGGACATCTCTATTTTGAGTTTAGTAAGAAGACAGAGTCACTGAGGATTCTGGAGAACTCTATCAGGAGGGCATTGATTTGGTCCAAGTGTGTACAAAAGGAACTCTTTCGAGTTCTGAGATAGGAGAAGTTTCAAGGAGAAAGAAACTCATAGGGTTACTGAACACCCTATAGGCTCGAAAAGGAGTGCTTGAGAAGGAAGTTGGAGAAGAGGGAACTTCCATCCCTTTAAGGAGAGAGAGGGACAAAGACACTTAGAGGCTCAAGCAGGAAAACCTCAGGATGGATAACACAGTTGGGTGCAGGGACCCTGTAAGGAGTGAAGAGTTCGAGAAACCCTTTGAGGTTTCAGAGTGAATGAAGCTGAGGGACAACATTTTCCAGAACGTAGGCGACCCCAGGTCACAGTTTTGGAAGAGGAAGCAAAGGTTGAGGCCTTTGGAACTTTGCAAAATATTCCAAGTGAAAGGAAGAAGGGCATGCTCAAGGAGGAGCTACAACTACCATCAGATCTTGTGCGAAGAACTGATAGTCATCAGATCCGGAGGAATGCACACAAATTTTAACCTTTGGGAGGTCGTGTAGGAAATAAGATGAAATAGACGGTGGAGACACTTCGTGGAGAAGTGCTGAAATCTCGAGAGCCATAGGATTGCACCAACTTGCGAGGGGTTTAATCCCTTAGAATCACCCTAGGAGAGGAGTCGTATGGATGGTAGAGACACTTCCTGGAGAAGTGTCGAAATCCCATGGACCGTTGGATCTCATAGATCTGTGAGGGGGTTAATACTAAGCATCTTTTAGCATTCAGAACCCCAGGAGGAGTAGCGATCGTTGGATGAGAAGCATTAGGAGTTGTTGATATCACGCTCGAGTTTCGCTATTTTGGATTTCGAGGTTTGGAGAAGAAAATGATTTTGGAGTCGCTGCATCATGAACTCCTGGTTTGTAAAATCCCAAAATCCTGAAAGAATCCATACCATCAGATCTGGATCAACAAGGTTCGTTGATCTCGCATGTGAATTTCACTATTTCAGAGTTCAGCGTTTGGAGCAGCAAATGATTTTGGATTCGCTGCATCGTGAACTCCTGGTTCAGAAAATCCTGAAAGAATCCAGACCGTCAGATCTAGATCAGCAAGGTTCGTTGATCTCACATGTGAATTTCGCAAGATCTTGAGTTGCCATTTAAACACAAAAACAACAATCACCATTTTAACTCATACTACTTGGAATATACATACCATTCAACAAAACACAGAGTATTTTTGTTACTATACAGGTCCAACTACTCTGAATCTAAACATCCACAATGTTGGACTATCAATCAATATAATGATATATCAACATTAGGCCCGATCTCATCTCATAAATTGATCAGATTTGCAATGAAACCATATTGTTTAAGAACCTGTGACCATGACTGATGGTGCTATCAAATAATATCCATAGAATATATAGTGGATGGCCATGCCATAATTACCATGATTGTAATGCTTCCATTGTCAATTTAAAACACATAGTCACAACAACCATCAACTCAACATAACATGTTGTAGGAAGGATACACATACCCATGCATCACACACGAAATAATTGTTGTGATTTAATCAATTAAAACTAATGTTTGGTTAAAAAATCAATAATCACCATGTAAAAGACAATGACTGTATATTCGAGCTCATTTCTCCAATAAACCAATTAACAATGTTGAACTTATCAATTAGACTGTTATAATAACCAATCACAGTGACTAAATACCAATGACCACAACCACTGTCAGGATAATCAACAGAGACAGGCCAAAAATAGAACACTATCGACATCGCACGACTAAATCATAACCATCAACCATGTATCCAACAAGATATAACGGGTTCCTCTTATAAAAAATTGGGCTTTGAGTAATCAAGGATTCTCCTTGTGGACCAACACAAGGAGATTGGAGTCGACCCCCACCATTAGGTGAGAAATTCCAAAACCAATGGTGCACACATAGGGTATACCACCACTAACTTGCAGAAAGGGTGACAACTCCCATGATAGGATAGACTATGAACAGAGGAGCAAGGATTCACTTCGGTCCTGTAACAACACTTAGAACATGCAGGGTATAACCCTCGTGATTTTCCCAATGAAATGAATAATGTTGGGATAACACAGATCCGAGAAAAAGAAATCAACCTTAAGCAAGCCCATTGGCATAACGACTATCATAACCCCCTATACAAACACCAGAAACATGAATGAACCCATACTTAATTGAACGATATGAAGTGAAAAAAAGTGTTTCAAACCTGACAAACCCCATAACATTAAACGACTGAGTATGGTGATAAGAAAGAGTGGAGACAACCAGTCAATCTGGACCGAATGGAAGCCCTTCAACCAAGGCCAATAAGTATGATAGATATCCTTCATGGTTTCTAAACTCGGAATGATCAATGAAACTGTAACTTTGAAGACTATTGCAATGAAACCACACCAACCATTCATTCCAGAAAAATATCACAAATTTACACAGTTGTCAGACTTAAGGAAATCACAGACCCATACATCACTGAGCCAATTTATATTTCATAACCTCAAGAAAACTGGTCCAAGTTGCAGGAAAATAAGAGAAATGGGAATACGAAGAAGGAAACTGGGAAGTGGTGTGACTTCCACAAAATCCCTTAGCACAACACCAATGAATGTTGCTCGAAATAGTCATTGGTAGTTGATCTCAAAGAAATAGAACTGAGCTTGGAATCAAACTTCAATTTAGACAATAATAAAAGGAGATAGATAATTGATGCATAACCCACTGTTACTTTTGTGACTGAAACAATCCAACTAGAAGAACCAAAGGATCCTAAGGAGGGGGAGAACATTTTCCACTCACAGATGTGGGTGAAGGGGACCCTGCTACATTTTAATTTTTATGGTGGAAGCCAGAAGAAACTCAACTCAATAGAGGTCATCAAGTAGTTGGATTTTTTTATGAAACCAAACCCACAGTCATACAACATCGAATGAATTCATCAGGGATGGGATCGTCGTGTCAGTTGGTAGTGTCACCTGTCATATGGCATCAAGCCCTTCAAGGATGTGGTATTGTGTGATTTTTTTCCCACTGGAAGTTTGTGATGTTATGTTGGTCCAACCATATATATGTAGGCTTCATTATGTTTATGATTCTCAACCCCATAGCATCATTGTTACCGTGCGGGGTCAGCCCTATAGGATACCAGAGGTAGTTCTGACTATTGTCCTAAAAAAATAGTGTCGCAAAGTATTCTCTCATACCACAATGTTTAAACTCTTCACAATATGGTTATAAGAGAGGGACATTTTAACCACTGCAGCCTCATCCCAATACCCTTCTATCTAGCATAAGCATATCAAAAATATTGTATAAAAGCACCAAGATATTCCTATTGCACCTACGAGGGTACCTCCACACTTCCCAGTCAAACCAAGTTATTATAAATCACTTCATGTTCTTCATGTTGCATTTTCACCGATAAAGTTCTACCAAAATTAGGAATATCATGCAGCTATATTGGTTAAATGGATCCAACCCCTCCAAAAATAGTTTCATAACAACCTTCAACAAGATAATAAGGATAGCTTCTTCAACAAGGCAAGTAGCTCAACAAGGTTTAGGTTAAACAAAGTATTCCCTGAGGACTTGATGAAAAGGAGACCATTTATTCCTTAGAGGGGAGGATTGATCCAGGTGGAAATCAAGGGCCACCCACCTATTCCACTGGCTCAAAACAAGGGTTTTCACCTTGGCAATTTTTCTACAAATTTTCAAGTCCTAAACATCTGGGGTAGTTTTTAGGCCCTAAAGATCATTTTTTGGGCCCACCATAGTCACACTATAGGTTTTATCCACATTGTATCACCAAAATGTGTATTCATGGATAGACCTTTCCAACGAGCTATCATGCGCCCAAAACGAAGATCATATGAAAAATTTACACCCTTGGGAAGTTGAGGTACCAACTACAACCATCAAGGCCTACAAACCATTTTGTGTTTCATCTTCTGGGGTTAGGGTTTTGGATTGTATTTATGTTAAAAAGGCCTCTAGATCCTGTAAACGTCGTCATATTCTTAAGAATGAGCATAGCCATCACACCTCTTCTCAAAGATAAGCTGCAACCATTCTAGCGAGTCATTCACTTTGTAATTTTACAGTTTCTGTACATTCTCTCATTAATAAAAATTGTGCATTATTGTATTTCTGTGTTTATTGCAATATCTCTGTTTATTTCATTGTTATATCTCATCCTTTATCTTGTTCTCAAAATAACATGGATCACTGATTCACCATCCTTTGTGCGATCAAAGTTTCCTTCCTCATGTTCAATGATCAATCATGTCATAGAGTGTACGCAACTCAATTTCATCTTTCATTAGATCTATATAATTTCTTAATAACTCTATTAGAATTCTTACCTTCCCATTTGGTTTCTCTAGCACAATGCAATCTATGATATGAGGCATAGATGATGTTGATTCTCCCCAATCTTGTCCAAGTACCTCTTTTCTTTCCTTTCGATATGTCTATTTTTCTTGTTGAGGATCAAAGCTTGGCATAGGACTTGTTGAATTCCTTACCCATTTCTCATTCTTCTTCCCTCATCACATCATCTCTTCTTTTAGCTCCTCCATGCATAAAAATTTCTATTCTTTCCCCTTCGTTGCATTGTTTGGTTGATATTTTCTACGCATTTTGGTTTTGGTATCCTCTGGCCTGCCATTTCGCAACTATTTAAGGGAAATATTATGTCGCATGGTCTAGTTCTCTATACTATGTGAACATTGTACATGGATTCGGGCAGTCATGGGCCAAGTGTCTTGGTTGATCACAATTGTAAGATATAATCGAACCTCTTCCTCCTCTACCAAAATTTCCTCTACCTCATCCTATGAAAAAGTTTCCTTTGTTCCCTTGATTAAATCCTCTTTGATTATTATATTGTTGAGCACCCCCTTCTACTACAACATTCTCCTCCTAAATCCTATACATATCTAAAATGTTCTCCCTCATCAAGTCGAATGCACAAAAATCCTTCTCTTCATGTCCAACGAACTTGCAAACATTACAAAATAAGTTCCTTGGTGTACTCTGATACTTTTGTAGAAATGGAAACTCATTTGGATGATGTCCCCATTTCTTACATATCTCGCAATACCACCCTCCTGGTAATTGATTCTATGCTCCCATTTCCAAATATTGTGTGAATGTTGGGCATTCATCCTTGTGATGGCCCTTAGTACTACACTTCATACACCATATTTTCTCACATTTCTCCTTTCCTTTTCGAAGTTCTTATAGTTGAATCGTCAAAGAATCCAACTAAGTATGAACTTGTGCCATTTATCCACTATCTCCTACCGGGGATGATTCCAATTTCATTGCAATTTCCAGTGCCTTAGGATGCGACAAAACCTTCTATTGACTCAACGAACTTTGAATGTGTGAAAGAAGTCTTGCAATAAACCATTATTTTTGTTGTTGATTGGGGATTTGGAAATTCATCCTTCCCATCATATCCTTGAACCTCTAATCAAAGTCCCATACAAACTTTGTTTTCACATGATTAATCTCCTTCAGTATTGTGATGTATTGTGACTCTGAGTTTGGCTTCTTGAACTATTTTAGCAGCGCTTGCCTTATCTCTGCCAAAGACCTAGCCTGTCTTGTAGGTTTGGTACTCTGCAGGCTCATGCACCAGACTAGTGCGTGTCCTCTAAATTTTGCAGCCAAATGTGCAATCTTCACGGCCTCATCCTGATAATTATTTGAATCCCAAATTATCTCGCACACAAAAAAATGTTGTTCTGGGTCCTCTAAACCAACCCCCTAGAACTCAAGTAGTTGAAGGGTGTTGTATACCCCTTCCATATTTCTTTGTGTAGTCCCTCTTCTTGGTGATGTTGGTTGACTCTAACTCTGTGCACCACTTCCACTGCTTGGATTGCTACTACTCTGTCCTCCCTGGAAAATTACAAGTTCTTTTGATAGGTCTTCAACTATTATCTCAAGTTGTGGTGATGCACATGGGGTCATGAATTCGACACAAAACCAAGACTAAGTAGGGATTAATGGTTCTTATATTACTAGAATGGACTGGAAATCCTCTTCTTCTCTTCCTATATCTGGTACTTCCATGATTTGGACTATTGCACAAGGTTATCTTCCCTCTCTTTCTTATCCACAATATTCCACCTCTTGTACCTCCTTCCTCCATGTAATACTCCAAATGCATATTTTTCATCTGGAATTCCTCCTTTAGTCCTTGATTTCCTTCTTCATTTATTCCTTCATTATCTCATGTTCTCATACTATCCTCTTGCCATCCCTCAGTTCCCCTATGTGCATGATGCCCCTTAGTAGTTGGATTGCATTTTCATCTTGCACTTGACACACAACAACATATTTATCCATGTTCCCAATGGTTTCATGAACCTCCCTTGTGGACCTTTGAAAAATTCCCTTTTTCCAACACTACATGATTGAGTAAAATCTACTAGAAACTCTGTAATGTATCCTCCTAGTATGCTATCCAACCAAAAATCAATTTCATGAGTCATTGGATTATTTACATAATTTAGTTGTCTTACCAACTTAGAAGTCTAATTCCTCGGTGTTGTAGTTATGTACCTTCCAGTATTCTCCACTAATCTTTCTATCCACTCAGTTAGAATAATTGGAAATTCTCCAAAGAAAATTGCATGCATTTCTATATACACATATCTGTGCATCCATTACTTATCACTCATATGAGGGTTTCTATTCTCTTGTCGAGAAAACTACCATTCCTTCCTTTCCAACCATTATGATATCTCTTTCTCATTCATCCCCCAAAGAATTTCCTCAAGAACAAATTCTAAGTCCCAACAATGGAACCATTTATTGGTGCTTCGCACATTTGTGAGACCCTAGGTTCAAGTTCTCTTTTGACCAACAAAACCCACCAAGAAACAACCCTTTCAAGATCACCTGCATGTATAGATGAAGTCTCAACTGAGGTATCTATTGGGACTACAAGAACCAAGTTTCTGCAGTAGTGAGGGAATGGGAGGTGACCATTTTGTTCAATCTTACTTAATGGTTCTATGCACATTGCTCTATCTTTATTATTTATTAGCTATTTAGTGATTTCAAATTCATATAATTACCATTATATTCCATATCACAAAATAACCCATTACTTTAATGGTCTTGATTATTGTGCAATGATTAATGAAGTCCCCCTACCTCAGCAGGGTTCTGTGACCTCCCGATCTTTGGATCGATCTTCTTCTGAGCCAAAATGGCTCTTCGAGCTCCTGCAAGAACCCTTTGAACGAATCTATAGGTCCCTTTTTCCTCTGGCATAGGTCTTGAGAAAATCTACACGCGCACCCCCTTTTTAGCACTCTTCTCTATTATGAATCAACACACACCTTTTGCGTTCTGGGGTTTCGGGACTCCTGCATGCGAGTTCTCCCAGACTCCTTGTTCCTCCAACTCCCGGTCGCCGAAACGCCGAAAAGGGCTTAATGACTTTGGATCCTCCCTTAGCCTCCATCCATGTGACCACCACTCTATGACCACGTGCTTAACGTCAAAGTTCTACCGACTTTGGCAATTCAGGGAATCACAATGAAATCGTTCCTTTGGTTCTCTATCTTTCGAAAGGCCGAAACCCAAAATAGGGCCTAACAACTCCTTAGCTCTTCCCTTAAGTCGCTTTTCATATGACCGGTCCCGTGACCTAGTGCTATTCCTATGAATCCTTTTCGAGGTTTCATGATTTGCAATTATGTATTCTGATCCCAATGGTACAGTCAGAATTTCCATTGGAGTTGAGCAGCATCTTGTAAAAGAATCTTTGACAAATTAATCCCAGAGATCCAAGTCCATTGATGGAGGCTCAAGGAGATGTAGCCCGGAGAGGGGTGAACTCCTTTATCATGTTGTTCTTGTTGTGAGTGTTTGCTGGTTATTATTTGCTGCAAGTTATTATTTGTTGTTGTATTTATGTAAACAACATATTTAATCTTGCAAAGACCTCACATATAAACATTTAAAAGAAGAATCATAAACTTAGCACATAATTTATCTTACATAGTTTAACACATGGAGCAAGGTCCTATAAAGTTTATTTTAATGAAGTAGAGGGTGCTTGCATAGCATAACAAGTCAGCCTTCTATTTTCAGATCAAATAATGAGATGAAGGAAAGTGAATTTGTCATGGAAAATATCCTAGATGGATAGTTCTTGTCATGTCATTTCCGTTGGTATGTGGAACATCACATAATTCCTCACGGTTAGAGAGTTATGACCATGAGAAGTTGGAGACCCCAAGTTTGGGTAATGGACCCAAGTTTGTTTGATGGGTAACAGTATGAGTTATGATATATTTTCAGATAATACTATTCTATATAGATATTACATGTCATGTCATTTTTAGTGGTATGTAGAATATCACATAACTCCTCACGGTTTGAGAGTTATGGCCTTACGAAGTTGGAGGACCCTCATATGTCATCTAAAAGCCCCAAAAGGTCAAAGTAGTCAAAGTGGTTTAAGATATTTTAAA
>JZKD02S0362635.1:0-18784 GCA_000966675.3 Picea glauca | reverse complement strand
GAGGTAACTGATGAATCCAAGGAGGCGTGCACAGAAATAGAGAGTAATTAAATTAAAATGAAAATGCAAAAACGCAGAAGGCATCCACATATCCTACACATAATTCTTTATTCTAAACATATTGCACTTGTTGCAAAACAGATGAACACTCTAAATCAATTAAGCACTAATGCATTCCACACATCCCTTAACACAACTCTGTACTAAACCAGAAATGAAACTTTCATAATCAATTGAAAACCGCTACTTGCCAATCACTTAGCCTTGACACAAGGCTCCATTCGAAACAAATTTTAAACTGGTATAAGAAAATAATTCACCAAACATACCAACACCAAAGAATGGTAACCAAATGCAAGGAGATAATACAAAAACGCAACAATGTGTAATCCACCATTCACAGAGAGGGTAAGGCAACATCGCAGAGTTTAAACGGTTGAAATGCGTGGGTAACATTCGCCGAGATGGGTAACCCAAAACGTAGAGATTAAATGGAGAAAACAGATTTTAGGTGGTTGTGAATACATGGGTGTATCCTCCACCATATCACACAGGAAACATAAACACAATGCAGATGGAAATACTACCAACTCGCTATCCCTTAACAAAACACAAATGCAGAGATACATTCAAGGTGTATAATAGCTGCTGACGTATAACAATCATTGGGATATGATAACGGCTGATGTATAAAAAATGTTGGTGTATTATAGTCGCTGGACTATGACAATTGCTGGTGTAATAAAAATTGTTGGTGTATAATAGTCGTTGGGCTATGACAAATGCTGGTGTAATAAAAAGGTTAAACCCCAGTGTGAGCAATCAAAAGTTAAACCCAAGGCACATAGAATAAGCAGAGCGATTGGACCTTCCTATAGTTTCTTGGTTAATGAAATCATAGTCTAAGGAATGTGGAAACCAGGGTAAATTCACCGGGTTAATTCATCCCCAAAATATGTCAACAGCAGAAAAAGGAATTTAATCGTGGGACAAAGGAATTACACACTCAGATCATTCATGGAAAGCAGTGATGCATACTCAATATACGAGTTGCAGGGCAGAAATGGAAACACATTCATCAATAAACACAGAGTAAATATCCAGCAAGATAAAAAGGCGAAGTAAATTGAGACAACCTTAGATAAAAACATGCCAGACTCATTTACAATCAATATTCAAATCCCAACACAAGGCATAATGCATTCTACTCTACAAAATTACGAGCGTACCTTGCCTTATCGCCCGCCTCCCACGACATCCCGTGCTCCGTGTTGCTCCCGCTCACCGACCGTCGAGACCTCACCAGTACCTCCCAGCCAATCGCTAGGGGTACTCTGCTTCCCCCTTAGCCCCCTGAGCTGCAAAGGGGCCACACACAATCTAGATGGTCCATCTAGCTTCCCAGCTCGCCTCGCAAGGCTGAGCTACCACTCCTATCCAAGCTGGGAAAATCCCAACTCGTCACAAGAAATCAGTCAAGTCACAAATCCGATAGCATAACATTACGCTAATAGCCGATCCCTTTCTTCCTCATCTTCCCTTTCTTTTATAGATTTTTTCCCACCTCCAACTTTCCCTAAATCACATTTTAATTAAGTTTTAATAAAAAAATACTAAATGATCTCGTTCACACAAGTGTCGTCCATCCCCCTCTTTCCTCAAAAAACTAATTACTTTAATTTACTATTTTACTCATTTACCTCACCCACCTAGAGTCGCTCCTAAATTTACTCCTAGGTGTTCCTAGATCCCCTTACATGTTTTAAATACTTTCCTAAAAAAATGTTACTAAATTAGCTCAAATTAGCAGGTTATTAATTGCAGATTCCTTACTATGTTGACCTTGCTTTTTACTATGAGTTCCCATGTTTCCTTTATTAAATTTCCTCCATTACTTAGTTTCCTAATTCTTATTATTCCCTTCTTTCCCCTTTTTATTAAATCCCAAAATGGCAGTTGCGTTATTAAATCTTTCCCTTTTATTATTTATTTAATATGTTTTGTACTTTCACAAGTTAAGAAATAATTTCTTCTTTGCAAAATTTTAAAACCATTAGTTTTAATTTAATTGTTACTATCTTCATTTACCCTAAGAATTTTATGAAGACCCAACTATTACTTAAGTGGGTTTTTGTTTAAATTGTTATTTTCATTCTAGGGTGTTTTTCTTAAGGTTAGACAGAATTTTTACCCTAGAAAAGATTTAGACTTAGGACTTAGATTCTGAACTGCGCGACACTTGTTTAGGGAAGTTGTTTAAGAATTTATTAAGGAGTTACTGTCTTAGGGCCATCTAGGTTCATCTCTTCATCATCATCAACGCGACGTGCCCTTCAGGACACACTATGTGCTCCAAGGGTGCAACTTGCCTCATTCGTTTCTTTTGTGCGACGTGCCATTCGGGATGCACCACATGCTCCAAGGGTGCCACTCGCCAACTTGACTGATTGGTAGACATCTATAACCCCTGGAGTCAACACTTCACCAGGTGAACTTGTGGGAGACTAAGGGCTCTAAGTAATAAGGCCCCCGCCTTATTTCGCTCCCCTTAGAATCATCATGAGCGGCTGTCGCAGTCTTCCCTCATGGCATCGTGGATCCTGTCGAACTAGGTAATCGTTAACCTACAGTTTGAGCCATGGCGGGAGTGCTAGTAGGCTATGGCAGGGCTGTTGTCCACACCTCTCCCTCAACCTCTCTGGAAATCATGTGTGTGTGGCCCCTTTACTCCATATGTGATTATGGTCTGCAAGCTATCGTCAGCCTGCATCATCAACAATCATGTCAGAACATGTCAAATCATATCATCAAATCAATGAAATATCACAGTAAATAATCAATCCAAATAGCACACTCCCTGACTTAATCCGGAGTCCAAGGGGGTTCCATTGATGCCCTTGCATCCTCAAGGTCCAAAACCCTGCACACTCAATAAAACTGAGTCAATAGCACCTGTCTATGTCAAACCAGTAAAACATCATGTTATCTATCATAACGCATCATAATCAAGGATAAATTTTTTAACATCATAAATGTCCAAATCACTTGCAAGCAAGTGTCTTCAAAGAATAAGTTTTCTCAGCGCACTAGAGAGGGATGTTACATACACCCCCTCTTTTTCTAAACTTCATCCCAAGTTTCTTAGTATAAATGCCAAATAAAAGTACCATAGTGTCATAAGTCTATCTACCAAACAAAAATGGGAACCGTTGGCACATATCATATGCGTCCTCCTAGGTCGTCGAGTGCGGACTATAACTGTCCCACTAGACCTTGACCTGATATATCGTTTGACATCGTAACTGTCGAACACGATGATATAAGATGCGGACTGGCTCAGCCGTGAGCACTCCCTCATCCGATACCTGCAAGGAACTCATGTCAATCATGTGTGTAGGATCACTAATATAATGTCTCAAAATAGATACATGAAAAACATCGTGCATACGCCTCAAAGAATCAGGCAAGGCTAGTTGATAGGCCACGGGCCCCTTTCTCTCCACAATCTCGAAAGGTCCCACGAACATAGGAGAGAGTTTATATCCCTTTCCAAACTTGATCAAACTCTTATGTGATTTAACCTGCAAGAAGACTCGATCGCCGACCTCATAGCTACAGTCGACTCGGTGCGCATCTGCATAACTCTTCTGTCGATCCTGCACTTCTTTAATCCTTTGTCTTATGGTTTGCATTTGCTCTTCCATTTATTGTATCACTTCTGGTCCCACCAGGACCCTATCCTCAAGCCAATCCCAACTCAAGGGCGTCCAACACGGTCGCCCATAAAGGAACTCAAAAGGTGCCATCTTAATGGTGCTCTGGTAACTGTTGTTGTAAGCGAACTCTACTAGAGGCAAGAATTCCTCCCAATGCTTTTGTTGGTCCATCACGTACATGCGCAACATGTCTTCCAAGGTTTGGTTCGTTCGTTTGGTCTACCCGTCAGTCTCTGGGTGATACGCAGTACTAAAATTAAGTTGGGTTCCCAAGGCCTCTTGGAAACTCATCCAAAATCGTCCAGTAAACACCGATCCTCGATCGGATATAATATTATTAGGCATTCCATGCAGCCTCACAATCTCACTGATGAAAACTCTCGCTATGTCAGGTTCCTTATATGTCGTACGCACAGGAATAAAGTGAGCACTCTTCATCAGAGTGTCTAATACTACAAAAATCAAGTCATGTCTCCTTGCTGTCAGTGGCAATCCAACAATAAAATCCATCGAAATAACTTCCCATTTCGATTCCGGAATGACATGTGGTTGAAGTAATCCTGCCGGGTGTCTTTGTTCAGCCTTTACCTGCTAACATTCTAGACATCTAGCCACAAAGTTGACTATGCCGGCCTTCATTCCCTTCCAGAAGAATAAGGATTTAAGGCCTACCCTCATCTTCGTGACTCCTGGGTGAGCCATGTAAACTGCTCTATGAGCCTCACTTAGGATCAACATCCTCAACTCGTCATTTGGCGGTACATAAATCCAACCTCTAAACCTCAATAACCCGTTGCTATCAGAAGAAAATCCCTCATATCGTGGTACCATCATTGTGTTTTGTCCGATAAAATCCTCGACTTCTTTGTACCAGTCATCGTCACATTGTAAAGTGAGAATCTTCTCACGTAGATTCATCTAAAGAGGAAACAACGAAAAGATGCGTGGTCTCTGACTCAAAGCATCCGCCACTCGGTTCATTGTTCCCTTTATGTAAGTAATCTCAAAATCGTACTCACTAAGCAATTCCGACCAACGTCGTTATCGTGTGTTCAGGTCGCCTTGCGTGAAAATGTGTTGCAACCCACAATGATCAGTCTTTAATTCAAATTTTTGTCTAACAAGGTAGTGTCTCCAAACCTTCAAGGCATATACGATGGATAATAACTCCAAATCATGTGTCGCGTAGTTCTCTTCATGCCTTCTTAGTTTCCTCGAAATGTAAGAAATCACTCGTCCGTCTTGCATCAAGACTCTGCCTAAACCTTCCTTGGATGCGTCAGTGCATACCAAGAAGTCTGAATCCATGTCAGGGACCTTTAGTATCGGTTATGTGGTCAACAACTCTTTAATCCTTCGAAATGCTTCTGTGCATCTCTCGGTCCAAACAAACTTCTTGTTTTTCTTCTGCAATTCTATGATCGGATTTGATATCTTCGAAAATCCCTCGACAAACTGTCGATAGTATCCTGCTAAACCCATAAAACTACGCACTTCTGTGATATTCGTCAGCGCCGACCATTCCATAATAGCCTCAACCTTGGCTGGATCCACGGCGATGCCTTCGCCGGAGATGACATGCCCTAATTAGTGAATCCTTGATTGATAAAAAGAGAATTTGGACAACTTCCCATACAATTTGTGCTCTCGTAGGCACTGTAGTACCAAGCGCAAGTGCTCGTCATGCTCCTCTGTCATCCAAGAGTAGATCAAGATATCGTCAATGAATACTTGGACGAACTTGTCCAAGTACTCGAAGAACACCCTATTCATCAAACTCATGAATACCCTTGGGGTGTTTGTCACTCGAAACGATAAAACAGTAAACTCGTAATGTCCAAATATCATATTAAAGGTGGTCTTAGGGATGTCATCCTCCTTGATCCGTAACTAGTGATACCCTGATCGCAAATCGATCTTGGAGAACACCGTCATACCCTTCATTTGATCGAACAGATCATCAATTCTTGATAAGGGATATTGATTCTTGATCGTAGCCTTGTTCAGTTGACAGTATTCAATGAAAAGCCTCCATGATCTGTCCTTCTTTCGTATGAAAATAACTGGTGCACCCCACGGTGACACACTAGGGCGTATCAATCCCAGGTCCAACAACTCCTTCAGTTTCATTTTCATCTCTTGCAACTCTGGGGTCGACATCCGATAAGGCGTTCTTGCTATCTTTTCGGTCCTCGATTTCTAGTCTATGGTAAACTCTAGTTCCCTTTCCGGCGGCATCCTAGGCAACTCCTCTAGGAATACGTCCACAAACTCCTTCACCACCGGAAGGTGTTCTAGACCTTCCGCTACTCCCTTTTCGTTCAGCGCAAGGATTGCATAAAGCTTGCACCCCCTGTGCATGCTCTTTCGTAACTGTAAGGAAGAGACGAACCTCAGGGATACTCCCTGATTCCGTCCTACAATCACACGTCTCTGTCCTTCATCATCGAACAAGCTCAACCGTTTCGTCTTATAGTTGAGTATTGCCTCATGCGATTCCAACCAATCCATACCAATCATGACGTCATAAGATCCTAAGATCGTGACGTAAGTTGACCCTCGTGACAAACTCTCCCAGGTTAAGGGCACAGCCCGTAACCTTTCCTCCAACCTTCTGTTTGGCTCCTGAAGCCATCTCTACGAAGCTAAACTCATCCTGTTCGACTGCCTTTACCTTAATCCTTTTTAGAGCTGCACCAGAAATGAAACTCTCAGTAGCACCTGGGTCTATCAAAATACTAAGGGTCTGGTCAGTGACAATACCTCTCATCTCGAGCACAGTCGACTGGTGCTCTACCTGGCGGTTATTCACCGCCACATGAATCCGATGGGCCTTGCTCATATCTCCCATAGTAGTGGGTCCATCTGATCTGAACACTCTGGTCTTCTCCACAGGACAGTCGCGCTGGAAGTGTGGCTCCCCACACATCCAACACCCCTTCTTCAGCCCAGTAGTCCTGGTACCTGAAGTAGAAGATGACGGCCCACCGGCCTGGAACCCAGGTCTGTTGTGCTAAACAGGCCTAAATTGTTGCTGCTGTGGGCGACGCTGCTGCTGATGCTGTGGTCTGCGATAAGGTGCCCGCTTCTGAGGCGACGGTCATCGGGGTGTAGTGGAAGAGGATCCTCTCTGGAAGCCACGATATCCCGGCGTATGTCTCGCTAGTGTCTGATACTGCTGTGTACCCAATGAATCCTTCCCTACTGGTCTCGCTAGAGTCCAAGTCTGACCCCCACTGACATGATCCTCCTCTGCTATGAGGGCCTTTTGGACAACGTCATGCAAGGTTTGAGGCATCAAGATCCTAACCTTTGCACGCAGGCTACCGTTAAGGCCAAACACGAACCTATTGACCTTGAGCTTCTCAGTGTTAAGGTGCGGAGCATACTGGAGCAGCTCCATAAAACATGCCTCGTACGACCTCCCTGTCGTAATGCATTGAACTCATTGAGCTGACGCTCATTGAATTCCTCTGAAATATACCTCTCTTGGAACCGTTCCTTGAACAGTTCGCATGACACATCTTCGACGACCATGTTCAGCTACGATAGGAGCGTCTTCCACCATAGAAGAGCGCTCCCCTTCAGTTGAAAAACTGCCATGTGGACCTTCATGTTGGAGGTATAATCGGCGGCTGCGTTGTCTGGGGCACCAAAGAACTCAGGAAATTTAACCTTCTTGAGTTCACAATGAATGCTACCAGTAACAACCAATGTGCACTGCGGAACCTCAACGGGTGCTAGTGCCCTGGCCTCGTCTATGTCCAATCGACTGATCAATGCCTCGGACATGCACTGAAAAGATCGCATCATCCCAACAACGTCTCCAACTACTATCTTCTCTTGTCCGAGAACCTGCTCGCCTCCCTGGGGGTTAGACCCCTGAGGTGTGGATGCTACTGGAGGCATCACGCCTCCTCCCCTAGCACCCCGTCGTCTACCTCTGCGGTGTCCTCTAACCATGATTACCTGCATGCACACAATCAACTCGATCAACAACAGTATAATCAAATCTAATCATGTCAATGAAAGCCGTAGCAAATCCCAAGTCACGGGTCGAACCTGGCTCTGATACCATATGTAACATACCACCTCGTTATGACAACAACTATGATAACAGGTGTAAAAAAAATTATTTTATTTATTTTTTGGTTTTTTTGGGGGGGTTGGGGAGTGTGCGTGTGGGTAAAAGGAAACAGACACACTTGACTCACGTTGCCACCTGACGACTAACAAGACACAACCACGATGATCACAACAAGAAGACATAAGGTGCACCATAAGTAACTACAAGAATTAAATGACATACGGGTTAAGTACAGTACGAACACAGATGGAAGAATCCATAGTAGTATATTTTGTTATTTCTGCATAGGAAAGCATGGCATTTAATCTTAGTTCTCTGCTCTAGAGAGAGAGAAGGTTAGATAGGCTCTTGGCCGAATGCTCAGGCAGGAACTAGTGATCTCCTTCAAGTGTGTCGCAAGAGTGGAAACTCTTCCTTTAAAGGGCCCGAGACTCTTGATACGGCATAGGATTCTTTACACAAAAATAATCACACACACAGACTTATATACTAGGCTACCTGGAAGTGTCTACATCCCACCCAACACAAACAGACCCAACACACAGAAGGTTTCTCAATCGTGTACAATATTATCTATAATGAACAACAACCCTCATTTGCTAACTCAGAAAAATCTACTGCTCTTAAATCAAGGACATTACACCCTATATGTTTATCAGTAACAATAATGATCACGATAACACCACCATGAACTAATAAACACATTACCTTTATATTGCATCAACCTTGCAGAAATAACAATCACATTTCTCAATATGTGAATCCATGAAAATACAACTACAATATCTTTTTCATAAATGACAACACCATGGTATATTTTAATCAATAACCTTGCAAGTTATCCGTCACATTAAAACTACCATATATTTACCACATTTGACAAGACCATTGTATATTTTTAATCAATTAACCTAGCAATAATCCATCGCATTAAAACTACCCTATCTTTACCACCATTGACAATACCATTGTATATTTTAATCAATTAATCCTAGCATTAATCCATCACATTAAAACTACCCTATCTTTACCACAATTGACAATACCATTGTATATTTTTAATCAATTAATCCTAGCATTACTCCATCACATTAAAACTACCCTATCTTTACCACAATTGACAATACCATTGTATATTTTTAATCAATTAATCCTAGCATTAATCCATCACATTAAACTACCATGGAAATTTGTTAAATCTTAACCTAATCATACAACCAAAGGAATTCAACCAATTATCATTGAAGCATTATACTATTATCATCCGCTCATGAATTTAATACTAATCATCACCTCCAGGTTTACATAGTTTCTGTTATTTTCATAGTTATAAATCATTCCACACTAATCAATAATCTCAATGAAAAAAAAAAGTTATTTATTAGCAGTAAAAACCCAAACTACCATGTTACTCAAAATTCTATCAATCCTTCCCAGCGCTAACCAGTTGTCTTCAATATAAAAATTTTAAACAAAATCACCGCTATCATTCTAACCATAAATAAATAATCTCAGTACAATAAAAAATTATCAATAGCAAAAAGGAAAAAAACTATGGTGCTCATTTATCCATCTAAAAACAAATCCCCTCCAGCTCTATCTACAGTCTTAATATAGATTTAGGGATAAAACTTTTCCGGGGCAGTGTAGCAACTTGTATAAAAAAGTAAAAAGAAAAAAAACCTATCCCAGCGTTGGCTACAATCTCTTATCCAGCACTGTCAATTTGCAACTATCTTTTTAGAAACCAAACAATTAAAACATATACCAGTTGTGATATCATTGGACTAACCAACCTTCTGACAACATCTTACCAGCTACCAAACAATAAAGGAAGGGAGAAGATCAAGCATTGTAAGATCTAGTAACCGGGTAACCAGGCAAGGTAGGGACATGGCCCTTAAATTACAATAAAAAGGTAAGGCAACGAAGGGCCAATAAAGACACTCGCTGCCAGGTAGCCAGATGACAGGTAAGAGTAGAGGTAACTGATGAATCCAAGGAGGCGTGCACAGAAATAGAGAGTAATTAAATTAAAATGAAAATGCAAAAACGCAGAAGGCATCCACATATCCTACACATAATTCTTTATTCTAAACATATTGCACTTGTTGCAAAACAGATGAACACTCTAAATCAATTAAGCACTAATGCATTCCACACATCCCTTAACACAACTCTGTACTAAACCAGAAATGAAACTTTCATAATCAATTGAAAACCGCTACTTGCCAATCACTTAGCCTTGACACAAGGCTCCATTCGAAACAAATTTTAAACTGGTATAAGAAAATAATTCACCAAACATACCAACACCAAAGAATGGTAACCAAATGCAAGGAGATAATACAAAAACGCAACAATGTGTAATCCACCATTCACAGAGAGGGTAAGGCAACATCGCAGAGTTTAAACGGTTGAAATGCGTGGGTAACATTCGCCGAGATGGGTAACCCAAAACGTAGAGATTAAATGGAGAAAACAGATTTTAGGTGGTTGTGAATACATGGGTGTATCCTCCACCATATCACACAGGAAACATAAACACAATGCAGATGGAAATACTACCAACTCGCTATCCCTTAACAAAACACAAATGCAGAGATACATTCAAGGTGTATAATAGCTGCTGACGTATAACAATCATTGGGATATGATAACGGCTGATGTATAAAAAATGTTGGTGTATTATAGTCGCTGGACTATGACAATTGCTGGTGTAATAAAAATTGTTGGTGTATAATAGTCGTTGGGCTATGACAAATGCTGGTGTAATAAAAAGGTTAAACCCCAGTGTGAGCAATCAAAAGTTAAACCCAAGGCACATAGAATAAGCAGAGCGATTGGACCTTCCTATAGTTTCTTGGTTAATGAAATCATAGTCTAAGGAATGTGGAAACCAGGGTAAATTCACCGGGTTAATTCATCCCCAAAATATGTCAACAGCAGAAAAAGGAATTTAATCGTGGGACAAAGGAATTACACACTCAGATCATTCATGGAAAGCAGTGATGCATACTCAATATACGAGTTGCAGGGCAGAAATGGAAACACATTCATCAATAAACACAGAGTAAATATCCAGCAAGATAAAAAGGCGAAGTAAATTGAGACAACCTTAGATAAAAACATGCCAGACTCATTTACAATCAATATTCAAATCCCAACACAAGGCATAATGCATTCTACTCTACAAAATTACGAGCGTACCTTGCCTTATCGCCCGCCTCCCACGACATCCCGTGCTCCGTGTTGCTCCCGCTCACCGACCGTCGAGACCTCACCAGTACCTCCCAGCCAATCGCTAGGGGTACTCTGCTTCCCCCTTAGCCCCCTGAGCTGCAAAGGGGCCACACACAATCTAGATGGTCCATCTAGCTTCCCAGCTCGCCTCGCAAGGCTGAGCTACCACTCCTATCCAAGCTGGGAAAATCCCAACTCGTCACAAGAAATCAGTCAAGTCACAAATCCGATAGCATAACATTACGCTAATAGCCGATCCCTTTCTTCCTCATCTTCCCTTTCTTTTATAGATTTTTTCCCACCTCCAACTTTCCCTAAATCACATTTTAATTAAGTTTTAATAAAAAAATACTAAATGATCTCGTTCACACAAGTGTCGTCCATCCCCCTCTTTCCTCAAAAAACTAATTACTTTAATTTACTATTTTACTCATTTACCTCACCCACCTAGAGTCGCTCCTAAATTTACTCCTAGGTGTTCCTAGATCCCCTTACATGTTTTAAATACTTTCCTAAAAAAATGTTACTAAATTAGCTCAAATTAGCAGGTTATTAATTGCAGATTCCTTACTATGTTGACCTTGCTTTTTACTATGAGTTCCCATGTTTCCTTTATTAAATTTCCTCCATTACTTAGTTTCCTAATTCTTATTATTCCCTTCTTTCCCCTTTTTATTAAATCCCAAAATGGCAGTTGCGTTATTAAATCTTTCCCTTTTATTATTTATTTAATATGTTTTGTACTTTCACAAGTTAAGAAATAATTTCTTCTTTGCAAAATTTTAAAACCATTAGTTTTAATTTAATTGTTACTATCTTCATTTACCCTAAGAATTTTATGAAGACCCAACTATTACTTAAGTGGGTTTTTGTTTAAATTGTTATTTTCATTCTAGGGTGTTTTTCTTAAGGTTAGACAGAATTTTTACCCTAGAAAAGATTTAGACTTAGGACTTAGATTCTGAACTGCGCGACACTTGTTTAGGGAAGTTGTTTAAGAATTTATTAAGGAGTTACTGTCTTAGGGCCATCTAGGTTCATCTCTTCATCATCATCAACGCGACGTGCCCTTCAGGACACACTATGTGCTCCAAGGGTGCAACTTGCCTCATTCGTTTCTTTTGTGCGACGTGCCATTCGGGATGCACCACATGCTCCAAGGGTGCCACTCGCCAACTTGACTGATTGGTAGACATCTATAACCCCTGGAGTCAACACTTCACCAGGTGAACTTGTGGGAGACTAAGGGCTCTAAGTAATAAGGCCCCCGCCTTATTTCGCTCCCCTTAGAATCATCATGAGCGGCTGTCGCAGTCTTCCCTCATGGCATCGTGGATCCTGTCGAACTAGGTAATCGTTAACCTACAGTTTGAGCCATGGCGGGAGTGCTAGTAGGCTATGGCAGGGCTGTTGTCCACACCTCTCCCTCAACCTCTCTGGAAATCATGTGTGTGTGGCCCCTTTACTCCATATGTGATTATGGTCTGCAAGCTATCGTCAGCCTGCATCATCAACAATCATGTCAGAACATGTCAAATCATATCATCAAATCAATGAAATATCACAGTAAATAATCAATCCAAATAGCACACTCCCTGACTTAATCCGGAGTCCAAGGGGGTTCCATTGATGCCCTTGCATCCTCAAGGTCCAAAACCCTGCACACTCAATAAAACTGAGTCAATAGCACCTGTCTATGTCAAACCAGTAAAACATCATGTTATCTATCATAACGCATCATAATCAAGGATAAATTTTTTAACATCATAAATGTCCAAATCACTTGCAAGCAAGTGTCTTCAAAGAATAAGTTTTCTCAGCGCACTAGAGAGGGATGTTACATACACCCCCTCTTTTTCTAAACTTCATCCCAAGTTTCTTAGTATAAATGCCAAATAAAAGTACCATAGTGTCATAAGTCTATCTACCAAACAAAAATGGGAACCGTTGGCACATATCATATGCGTCCTCCTAGGTCGTCGAGTGCGGACTATAACTGTCCCACTAGACCTTGACCTGATATATCGTTTGACATCGTAACTGTCGAACACGATGATATAAGATGCGGACTGGCTCAGCCGTGAGCACTCCCTCATCCGATACCTGCAAGGAACTCATGTCAATCATGTGTGTAGGATCACTAATATAATGTCTCAAAATAGATACATGAAAAACATCGTGCATACGCCTCAAAGAATCAGGCAAGGCTAGTTGATAGGCCACGGGCCCCTTTCTCTCCACAATCTCGAAAGGTCCCACGAACATAGGAGAGAGTTTATATCCCTTTCCAAACTTGATCAAACTCTTATGTGATTTAACCTGCAAGAAGACTCGATCGCCGACCTCATAGCTACAGTCGACTCGGTGCGCATCTGCATAACTCTTCTGTCGATCCTGCACTTCTTTAATCCTTTGTCTTATGGTTTGCATTTGCTCTTCCATTTATTGTATCACTTCTGGTCCCACCAGGACCCTATCCTCAAGCCAATCCCAACTCAAGGGCGTCCAACACGGTCGCCCATAAAGGAACTCAAAAGGTGCCATCTTAATGGTGCTCTGGTAACTGTTGTTGTAAGCGAACTCTACTAGAGGCAAGAATTCCTCCCAATGCTTTTGTTGGTCCATCACGTACATGCGCAACATGTCTTCCAAGGTTTGGTTCGTTCGTTTGGTCTACCCGTCAGTCTCTGGGTGATACGCAGTACTAAAATTAAGTTGGGTTCCCAAGGCCTCTTGGAAACTCATCCAAAATCGTCCAGTAAACACCGATCCTCGATCGGATATAATATTATTAGGCATTCCATGCAGCCTCACAATCTCACTGATGAAAACTCTCGCTATGTCAGGTTCCTTATATGTCGTACGCACAGGAATAAAGTGAGCACTCTTCATCAGAGTGTCTAATACTACAAAAATCAAGTCATGTCTCCTTGCTGTCAGTGGCAATCCAACAATAAAATCCATCGAAATAACTTCCCATTTCGATTCCGGAATGACATGTGGTTGAAGTAATCCTGCCGGGTGTCTTTGTTCAGCCTTTACCTGCTAACATTCTAGACATCTAGCCACAAAGTTGACTATGCCGGCCTTCATTCCCTTCCAGAAGAATAAGGATTTAAGGCCTACCCTCATCTTCGTGACTCCTGGGTGAGCCATGTAAACTGCTCTATGAGCCTCACTTAGGATCAACATCCTCAACTCGTCATTTGGCGGTACATAAATCCAACCTCTAAACCTCAATAACCCGTTGCTATCAGAAGAAAATCCCTCATATCGTGGTACCATCATTGTGTTTTGTCCGATAAAATCCTCGACTTCTTTGTACCAGTCATCGTCACATTGTAAAGTGAGAATCTTCTCACGTAGATTCATCTAAAGAGGAAACAACGAAAAGATGCGTGGTCTCTGACTCAAAGCATCCGCCACTCGGTTCATTGTTCCCTTTATGTAAGTAATCTCAAAATCGTACTCACTAAGCAATTCCGACCAACGTCGTTATCGTGTGTTCAGGTCGCCTTGCGTGAAAATGTGTTGCAACCCACAATGATCAGTCTTTAATTCAAATTTTTGTCTAACAAGGTAGTGTCTCCAAACCTTCAAGGCATATACGATGGATAATAACTCCAAATCATGTGTCGCGTAGTTCTCTTCATGCCTTCTTAGTTTCCTCGAAATGTAAGAAATCACTCGTCCGTCTTGCATCAAGACTCTGCCTAAACCTTCCTTGGATGCGTCAGTGCATACCAAGAAGTCTGAATCCATGTCAGGGACCTTTAGTATCGGTTATGTGGTCAACAACTCTTTAATCCTTCGAAATGCTTCTGTGCATCTCTCGGTCCAAACAAACTTCTTGTTTTTCTTCTGCAATTCTATGATCGGATTTGATATCTTCGAAAATCCCTCGACAAACTGTCGATAGTATCCTGCTAAACCCATAAAACTACGCACTTCTGTGATATTCGTCAGCGCCGACCATTCCATAATAGCCTCAACCTTGGCTGGATCCACGGCGATGCCTTCGCCGGAGATGACATGCCCTAATTAGTGAATCCTTGATTGATAAAAAGAGAATTTGGACAACTTCCCATACAATTTGTGCTCTCGTAGGCACTGTAGTACCAAGCGCAAGTGCTCGTCATGCTCCTCTGTCATCCAAGAGTAGATCAAGATATCGTCAATGAATACTTGGACGAACTTGTCCAAGTACTCGAAGAACACCCTATTCATCAAACTCATGAATACCCTTGGGGTGTTTGTCACTCGAAACGATAAAACAGTAAACTCGTAATGTCCAAATATCATATTAAAGGTGGTCTTAGGGATGTCATCCTCCTTGATCCGTAACTAGTGATACCCTGATCGCAAATCGATCTTGGAGAACACCGTCATACCCTTCATTTGATCGAACAGATCATCAATTCTTGATAAGGGATATTGATTCTTGATCGTAGCCTTGTTCAGTTGACAGTATTCAATGAAAAGCCTCCATGATCTGTCCTTCTTTCGTATGAAAATAACTGGTGCACCCCACGGTGACACACTAGGGCGTATCAATCCCAGGTCCAACAACTCCTTCAGTTTCATTTTCATCTCTTGCAACTCTGGGGTCGACATCCGATAAGGCGTTCTTGCTATCTTTTCGGTCCTCGATTTCTAGTCTATGGTAAACTCTAGTTCCCTTTCCGGCGGCATCCTAGGCAACTCCTCTAGGAATACGTCCACAAACTCCTTCACCACCGGAAGGTGTTCTAGACCTTCCGCTACTCCCTTTTCGTTCAGCGCAAGGATTGCATAAAGCTTGCACCCCCTGTGCATGCTCTTTCGTAACTGTAAGGAAGAGACGAACCTCAGGGATACTCCCTGATTCCGTCCTACAATCACACGTCTCTGTCCTTCATCATCGAACAAGCTCAACCGTTTCGTCTTATAGTTGAGTATTGCCTCATGCGATTCCAACCAATCCATACCAATCATGACGTCATAAGATCCTAAGATCGTGACGTAAGTTGACCCTCGTGACAAACTCTCCCAGGTTAAGGGCACAGCCCGTAACCTTTCCTCCAACCTTCTGTTTGGCTCCTGAAGCCATCTCTACGAAGCTAAACTCATCCTGTTCGACTGCCTTTACCTTAATCCTTTTTAGAGCTGCACCAGAAATGAAACTCTCAGTAGCACCTGGGTCTATCAAAATACTAAGGGTCTGGTCAGTGACAATACCTCTCATCTCGAGCACAGTCGACTGGTGCTCTACCTGGCGGTTATTCACCGCCACATGAATCCGATGGGCCTTGCTCATATCTCCCATAGTAGTGGGTCCATCTGATCTGAACACTCTGGTCTTCTCCACAGGACAGTCGCGCTGGAAGTGTGGCTCCCCACACATCCAACACCCCTTCTTCAGCCCAGTAGTCCTGGTACCTGAAGTAGAAGATGACGGCCCACCGGCCTGGAACCCAGGTCTGTTGTGCTAAACAGGCCTAAATTGTTGCTGCTGTGGGCGACGCTGCTGCTGATGCTGTGGTCTGCGATAAGGTGCCCGCTTCTGAGGCGACGGTCATCGGGGTGTAGTGGAAGAGGATCCTCTCTGGAAGCCACGATATCCCGGCGTATGTCTCGCTAGTGTCTGATACTGCTGTGTACCCAATGAATCCTTCCCTACTGGTCTCGCTAGAGTCCAAGTCTGACCCCCACTGACATGATCCTCCTCTGCTATGAGGGCCTTTTGGACAACGTCATGCAAGGTTTGAGGCATCAAGATCCTAACCTTTGCACGCAGGCTACCGTTAAGGCCAAACACGAACCTATTGACCTTGAGCTTCTCAGTGTTAAGGTGCGGAGCATACTGGAGCAGCTCCATAAAACATGCCTCGTACGACCTCCCTGTCGTAATGCATTGAACTCATTGAGCTGACGCTCATTGAATTCCTCTGAAATATACCTCTCTTGGAACCGTTCCTTGAACAGTTCGCATGACACATCTTCGACGACCATGTTCAGCTACGATAGGAGCGTCTTCCACCATAGAAGAGCGCTCCCCTTCAGTTGAAAAACTGCCATGTGGACCTTCATGTTGGAGGTATAATCGGCGGCTGCGTTGTCTGGGGCACCAAAGAACTCAGGAAATTTAACCTTCTTGAGTTCACAATGAATGCTACCAGTAACAACCAATGTGCACTGCGGAACCTCAACGGGTGCTAGTGCCCTGGCCTCGTCTATGTCCAATCGACTGATCAATGCCTCGGACATGCACTGAAAAGATCGCATCATCCCAACAACGTCTCCAACTACTATCTTCTCTTGTCCGAGAACCTGCTCGCCTCCCTGGGGGTTAGACCCCTGAGGTGTGGATGCTACTGGAGGCATCACGCCTCCTCCCCTAGCACCCCGTCGTCTACCTCTGCGGTGTCCTCTAACCATGATTACCTGCATGCACACAATCAACTCGATCAACAACAGTATAATCAAATCTAATCATGTCAATGAAAGCCGTAGCAAATCCCAAGTCACGGGTCGAACCTGGCTCTGATACCATATGTAACATACCACCTCGTTATGACAACAACTATGATAACAGGTGTAAAAAAAATTATTTTATTTATTTTTTGGTTTTTTTGGGGGGGTTGGGGAGTGTGCGTGTGGGTAAAAGGAAACAGACACACTTGACTCACGTTGCCACCTGACGACTAACAAGACACAACCACGATGATCACAACAAGAAGACATAAGGTGCACCATAAGTAACTACAAGAATTAAATGACATACGGGTTAAGTACAGTACGAACACAGATGGAAGAATCCATAGTAGTATATTTTGTTATTTCTGCATAGGAAAGCATGGCATTTAATCTTAGTTCTCTGCTCTAGAGAGAGAGAAGGTTAGATAGGCTCTTGGCCGAATGCTCAGGCAGGAACTAGTGATCTCCTTCAAGTGTGTCGCAAGAGTGGAAACTCTTCCTTTAAAGGGCCCGAGACTCTTGATACGGCATAGGATTCTTTACACAAAAATAATCACACACACAGACTTATATACTAGGCTACCTGGAAGTGTCTACATCCCACCCAACACAAACAGACCCAACACACAGAAGGTTTCTCAATCGTGTACAATATTATCTATAATGAACAACAACCCTCATTTGCTAACTCAGAAAAATCTACTGCTCTTAAATCAAGGACATTACACCCTATATGTTTATCAGTAACAATAATGATCACGATAACACCACCATGAACTAATAAACACATTACCTTTATATTGCATCAACCTTGCAGAAATAACAATCACATTTCTCAATATGTGAATCCATGAAAATACAACTACAATATCTTTTTCATAAATGACAACACCATGGTATATTTTAATCAATAACCTTGCAAGTTATCCGTCACATTAAAACTACCATATATTTACCACATTTGACAAGACCATTGTATATTTTTAATCAATTAACCTAGCAATAATCCATCGCATTAAAACTACCCTATCTTTACCACCATTGACAATACCATTGTATATTTTAATCAATTAATCCTAGCATTAATCCATCACATTAAAACTACCCTATCTTTACCACAATTGACAATACCATTGTATATTTTTAATCAATTAATCCTAGCATTACTCCATCACATTAAAACTACCCTATCTTTACCACAATTGACAATACCATTGTATATTTTTAATCAATTAATCCTAGCATTAATCCATCACATTAAACTACCATGGAAATTTGTTAA